>CAUYUJ010012336.1:35000-252500 GCA_963575745.1 Prorocentrum cordatum | reverse complement strand
AGGGTCCACATGGCGTACCCGCGCCCTGTTCGGTTCACCCGTCACACGTTTCGTAGCCACAGGGAGCTCCACAGAGGACCCCAACGGCAGGGTCCACATGGCGAACCAGCGCCAGATTCACCACACCCCTCATGCGTTTCGTGGCCCCATAGGGAGCTCCACCGAAGGGCCCAACGACAGGGTCCACATGGCGTACCAGCACCCGATTCAGCACACCCTTCTCACGTTTCGTGGCCCCATCGGGAGCTCCACCGAAGGCCCAGTCGGCAGGGTCCACATTGGCGTAGTTACCCGCACTCGATTCGGCCCACCCCTCACACGTTTCGTAGCCACAGGGAGCTCCACCGAGGGCCCCAACGGCAGGGTCCACATGGCGTATTTACCCGCGCCAGATTCGGCACACCCCTCACACGTTTCGTGGCCCCAAAGGGAGCTCCACCAAAGGCTCCAGCGGCAGGGTCCGCATGGCGCACCCGCGCCCGATGCGACACACCCTTCACCCGTTTCGTACCCCCACACGGAGTTCCGCCGAAGGCCCCAACGTCAGGGTCCGCATGACGTGCCCGCACCCGACGCGGCACACCCTCACACGCTTCGTGGCCCCATAGCGAACTCCACCGACGGTGTTACCGCCCGCGTGCGCCCCCCCCACCCACCCAGTGCAGCACAGCGTTTCGTGGCCCCATACGGAGCTCCACGGGCGGCCCCAGTGCTACCGCCCGCATGCGTTTCCCCCACACATTGCAGCGCTTCGTGACCCCATAGGGAGCTCCACCGAAGAAGATATTCACAACCGCGGTACTCAGAACTGCGAAGGTCGTTTTTCCCCACCATCCCGAATTTTGTTGGGCCTTCGTTTTGAAGAGACAGCGCCCCGCGTCCCTCCCACCTTTTCCTTCTTCTTCTCCTCCTCCTCGTCTTCCTCTCTCTTGCCATCCCAGAAACTCATCGACATCGCCATTATTATCATCATCATCATCATCATCATCATCATCATCAGCATCACCGTTACCTTTTCTCATACTCATCCTCATCATCATCATCACCAGCATAATCATCACCATCAGCATCATCATCATCATCAGCATCATCATCATCATCATCTCAACATCATCATCAGCATCATCATCACCAGCCTTATCATCATCATCATCATCATCATCATCATCATCATCATCATCATCATCATCATCATCATCATCATAACCATCAGCATCATCATCGCCAGCAGCATCATCATCATCATCAGCATCATCATGTTCATCCTCGTCAGTGGGCCGCCACGCCAATGTCGGTACACCCATCACACGGCTCGTGGCATGAAGCTCCACCGACAGCGCCAGCGGCAGGGTCCGCATTGCGCATCCGCACCCGATTCGGCACACCCTTTCACACGTTTCATGGACACATTCGGAGCTTTACCGAAGGCCCCAGCGGCAGGGTCCTCATGGCGTACCCGCGCCAGATTCGGTACACCCCGCACACGGTTCGTGGCCCCATAGGGCGCTCCACCGAAGGCCCCAGCGGCAGGGTCCGCATGGCGTACCTGCGCCCGATTTGGCAAACCCCTCACACGGTTCGTGGCTCCATAAGGAGCTCCACCGAAGGCCCCAGCGGCAGGGTCCTCATGGCGTACCTGCACTCGCTATGGGACACCATTCGCACGCTTCGTGGCCCCAGTGGAAGCTTCACCGAAGACCCCAGCGGCAGGGTTCGCATGCGTACCCACGCCCGATTTGGGACACCATTTACACGGTTCGTGGCCCATCTGGTGCTCCACCGAAGGCCCCAGCGGCAGGGTCCGCATGGCGTACCCGCACCCGACTCGGCACACACCCCTCACACGGTTTGTGACCCCAGAGGGAGGTTCACCGAAGGCCCCATCGGCACGGTCCACATGGTGTACCCGCACCCGATTCGACACACCCCTCACACGTTTCGTGGCGCCAGGCGGGCAGTAGCGCATCGCACCAAGGAAACAAGGGGGACGAAAGAGTTGGGAAGGCAATGGGCTCGACAAACGAGACCCGGACCAAACAAAACATCCTCCCGCGAGCCCGTGCCCGCTGTTCCTTTCTTATCGGCGCCGCAGTCTTGGTGCTGGCCTCCCTCCTCCTTGGCATGTGCCTTGCGTTGCTCGCACCTGCATGTGGTTTGTTCCTTCGCCTGGCTAATTTCTAATTCATGTTGCTCCCAACCATCCTGTGGTATGGGGTCTTCGTTTTGAAGAGAGACGGCACCCCGCGTTCCTCCCTCTCTCACTTCTCCTCCTCCTCGTCCTCCTCCTCCTCCTCATCCTCCTCCTCCTGCCTCCTCTTTCCTCTTCCCCCTCATTTCTGCTCTCCGCATCAGAAGACAAGTTCGGTACACCCCGCGCACGTTTCGTGGCCCCGTACGGAGCTCCGCCGAAGGCCTCAGTGGCAGGTCAACATGTGGATCCCCCACCCAGTACAGAGCTTCGTGGTCCCATAGGCACCCACATGACGCTCCACCGAAGGCCCCAGTGGCACGGTCCACATACGGATGCCCCACCCAGCGCAGCGTTTCGTGAGCACCACCGAAGGTCCAAGTGGCGCAGCCCGCTTTCTTTACCCCGCCAAACGCAGCGATTCATGGCCCATAGGTTCCATCGAAGGTCCCGGTTGCGCAGCCCAAAAATGTGGAATTCCAACCAGTACAGCCCTTCGTGGATCCATAGGGGGCTCCACCGAAGGTCCGAGTGGCGCAACCCGCATGCGAATCCCCCACCCAGTACAGCGTTTCGTGACCCAGATGCGCATTGTTACTCAGATGAATTACTCTGCCCCCCCTCTTGGGTCGTTTTGGGGCCCATATCTTGATCACCCCTTGGGCCGTCTCGGAGCGTCAGGAAACCGAGAAGACGAGAACGCCGAAATCCTTCGACGACCTAAGGAAAATATCAATGAATGTTGCATCTTGGGGCCTTCCTGGAGGCCTCGTGTACCGTCTTAGGGGCCTCTTGGGGCCTCTTTGGGCCCGAAAAAATTGTAGGGGCCTTTTAGGCCCTGTTGGCCCGTCTGGGGGCCCTCTTGTGCCCGAACAAAATCACGCGACAAGATGCGGGAAGCACCCGAAACGACGCGAGAAGCCCCAGTAGATTTGAGTATTGGGGTTCTGGGCTCTTAAGAGACCCTTCAGGAGTGAGGATTGAGGCTTAGGGGATTAGGGATTTGACCTGAGGGAACGCCCACTCGGTGCCGCATGGCACAGTTGCGGATTATAGCAGCCAGACTGTACTTGGGAGTTTCCCCCACGATGTCTCACAGTAAGGTCGCCATTTGCATCCTATTCCTTGAGCGGCCCCATCCTGACGCCTTGAGGTCCGATACTCTAAACTAGGACAGCAGATACAAATCGTGCTTCGAGGATACGAGGGGCAAAAACTCATAAGCATCAGCTAGCACGTGCACGCATTCCGAAAACGCGCATTTCCAACACCTTGTCCTGCTGGTGTCCTGCTGGTCTGTCCCTATATCTTCACCGGCGCCTTATACGGTAGCCCCGCGTGGGATGTCTGCAGCATGCATTTCTGCGCCGGAACTCCCCAGGATTTTTCTGGTATTGGAACCAGGAGTTCGGGGGTCCAAAATCACGCGTTGCGTTTTCCCAAGCCATTTGTGCTCTTTTTTGGGGCTGAGTGAGAGAGTGTTGGTCGCGACGTGCCATGTCACTGATATCGCCACACCAGGTGACCGGGAAGTGGAAGCATAGCTCTGCAGGCGAGATAGAGATCCAGTTGGACGGAACGGGTAAGAATTTGACAATAAACCACCCCACGTTGGGGAAGCAGACGATGGATTTGGTAAAGTTCTGCCAGGGTGATGGCCTTGATTACTTCGGGTTCACGGGCAAGTTGGAGGGCGACGGGACCACGATCAAGTGGAACAACGGCGTCACGTGGACCAAGATTACAGGGTAGCAGGCTTCCTCCCACCACGGATGCACGTCATGGCCGCCAGGGCCCACATCGCCTCTTGAGGTGTGGCAAAGTGAGCTGCTGTTGCTGCCGCAGACGTTGTGAGCATCAGGCCTTTAGCAGTGGTGCTTCTGCCATCGTTTTTCTGCACCACACGGCGCGACTTTTGGAGTTTAGTTCGCAGCCTGATACAATTCCATCAAGTCAACTACCCCTCTCGAGGTGCCTGGACCCATTCCAGCGGGCGCCGGCGATGAAACAAGAAGAAAGCATCACACATTGTGTTTCGCGTATGGTTTTCACATTGCTTTGTTCGGAGTGTTGTTTGGCAGAGCTGCTATAAGATGACGATCCATGCGGGACGACAATATATTAACCCCTACGTGTCCCGATTCATTTCTACAGACGTCAGCGCGTGGCGATTGTTATCATTGTGCTGGTCCCAGAAGCAGCACCAGTATCAATAGCACTAGCGGCTCAAGCCGACGTTGATTCGCTGATTGTCGATATTGCACAAACCCCTCTGGCAGCCTGCGTGCTGTAGCAAACTCAGTGCAGACCCAGGCCTCTCACGTGGGATCCGAGAAGATGGAACGGGAGGATCGCGCCGCATCGCCGATGCGACGGCGATACGGCTCGATGAGGAGCCCAATTCTCCCCTCGCAAGAGGGCCGGTGCATCGCCGACGTCGCGGGTGCATCGCCGATGCATCGGCGATGCGGCGCGATGCTCGGACCCCGCCTGTTCGGACCCCATCTGGGAGGCTTCCAACATGTCAACCTTGAGAATCATGGCCAAGTTGTCCTGTGTGCTGGCTTGCCTCGTATTCACGCGGGCCGTCGCGGGCCAGCAGGCCTACGGGTCAACGTCTCGCGGGAAGGCCGGGAAGCGGGCATCTTGTGATTGCATGAACTGGGCGGGGGTCTATTACGACATGCTCGCCGGGTGTGGCCGCGCCCAGGAACTTTATTTCCTCAGCAAGTTCGGTTTCTCGGCTGCCTACGCCGCCACCGAGCCGATCGCAGGCTTGCCGCACAAAATCTGCAACGACTTCCTCAAGAATTTCAAGAACGACTCCTGCATCAACGTGGACCTGCTCCCCTTTCCTGCGGATGCGATGACCGACAAGCAGTGGTGTTACGTGTCCAACGATTGCGACACCCTGAACGGCGGAGATTACGCCACCAACACGATGGGCTTCCAGCTGGGCGGGTGGAACAACCTCGCCAGCACGAGCAACCTGTCATGGAAGATCTGCGATCCAGTCGCGGACGCGAGCAAGATGCTGAAGTACAAGACGCCCGGGGAGTTGCTGGAAATGTGCCTGAAGGACGACATCAGCTGTTCTCGCATCTTCAGGCTGGCCTACCCCGTCGTGGAGATAACGTGGGGCGAGGCCCAATATTTGATGGAGGGCATCGACGGGGCTTGGACGCCTGGCGCAGACCTGACCACTCTGATCGCCGGGCTACCAGCTCCGAGCGCCCCCTTCACCAGGCTCGTGGAGGTGCACGCGAACATCAGTGACATTGTGGTTTCCGAGCAGGCCACGATCCTCGACTCGCCAGGGCATGGTGACAACTTCCATGTGATCAAGGGCCGCGAGGTGTGGAAAGTGCAGCGGCTGGGCTACGACACTTGGAACGTGATCAGCGGCCGCCCGTACGAGTTGGGTGACATGGCCTACCTCGGCGGCCACTTCTCCCTGGAGTTCACCGTGACCTGCGTCCTGGGCTGTGCCCCGGGACGCCTGGAGATGGTCGACCGCCCTGTCCTCGACCTGGAGACGATGTGAGCGGGCGCTGGACAGCATAGGCGGAAGGGGACTGATTGCTCGCACCTGGCATCGCGAGACTCTCGGTCAAGGGCACGACAGTCCCTTTTTGTGGCCGTTGCTTCTGCTTATTCACTTCCTTTTCCTCATCATCAAGATGATTATCTCCCTCCCCTCCTTATCCTCGTCCTCCCTCTGGTGGTTCCGTTTGCTTGGTTCTAGCCCGTCTCACATTTGGGTGTTTGTTGCGCCGTCTTGCCCGCCACAGCGGCGGGTGTCGGCGCTGCACCAGGCAAGAATTGCAAGCGGCAGGCGCACGTGTTGATGATGCGACTGGCTTCCTGAGCGCCATCCGGGGTGGAATACCAGTGCAAGCAGCATTGGCGTTGGTAGCAGCAGCTGCAGCATCACCGGCAGCCGCAACAGGAGCCGAAGCAGCATTACCCGTGGCAAAAGCATTAGTTTCCGCCAAAGCCGCATCATCAACAGCAACCGCTTCAGCAGTTGTGACAAAGGAGAAGGAGGAGGATCAGTAGTTGGCCGGAGATGTCTGCCCGGTCTGCTCAACATTGTCATTCGTGTCGTCCCGTCCGCTCTGTCTGCACGATCACCGTTATCCCAGGCCACACTAGCCATCCGAAATTTTGGTGTCGATGGCCCTCTGTATTTTCGCAGGCGTTCTTACAGGCTCCACTGCACCATCCTTGCGACCAAGATTTATATATATATATCCATGTATATATATACATGGATATATATCCATGTCCAGTGCGTCTTGGACTTTTCCGGAAGGGGCGCCACGAGGCCATGGCGCACTGGGTATGGATAGACGCCCAGCCTCGGGGCCGAATCTCTATCCGTGTCCAGTGCGCCTCGGGCGTCTGGGGAACGGAGCCCGCAACTCCGCGCTGCAGAGGATATTGACACAAGCCTTGCCCGCAGTCCTCACCCTCCAGCACGCCTTCCTCTTCCTCCAGCTTCCCCCGACCGCCTCCACCGACGCCTTTGGGGGGCCCAAAAATATACACCACCATCGCCTCCCTCCCCACCTCCCTCTCGCTGGCGCTGGAGAGGGGAGAGAGGAGGAACCGACGTGGTGGTGGTGTATATATTCTTTGGGCCCCCAGCCTTGGCACCTTGTGGCTCTGCGCCTCCGCGCGAAGGCGCGAAGGCGGACACCTCTCGCGCAGTGCGTGGCACATCCTGGGGCGATCGAGCGGCAGTGCTGGACGCTCCCCTCGCGCGAGAGCGTGGCGTCTGCGCGAGTATCTCTTCGAGCATCCGAGTGCGCTCACGACGGATGTGCCATCCAATGCAGTCGACCCGCATTGTAAGGATGGACAGCCTCCCCAAGGGTATCCTTGCATTCTTGCCCTTGCTGATACGGGCTGGCTGTATGAGACCACAGCCTGCGCGCACGGCGGCGAGAGTTCTCAATCGGGTGATCGATGCTTCTTGCGTGGCTGGTGGGACGGATCTCGGGCCACGGCCTCGGCCTCTCAGGACAGGTTGGCGTGGGGTGCTGCAGACGGGCGTTTGCGCCGAGCAGCTGGAGGATGCGCGGAAATGTCCGAAGGCTGACGTGACACACCGCATAGTGTGCAGTTGTGTATACCTATACCCTTAAGTCGGGCATGTCCCTCTACAGGGGGGAATATTCCAAAATGGTCCACATTCGTCAGGGTACGATGTGTTTTTTCTTCTTTTTTTTTTACAAAAAAACTAATTTCGGCTACTTTAAGATTTATTTTGACTATCTTTCGCTGTTCATCCAAAATCCGCCTGGAGGAGCACATGCCTAACCTAAAGTGAGCATCGAGCAGCTGGAGGGTGCGCTGGACTTGTCGCAATCGGACGCAACAGACCGCACAGCGGGCAGCTGCGCATGCTCGGGCAAGGGTCGGCGTTTCCGCCGGCACCGGTTCCCGCACACCTGCGGGGGGGGCTCATGATGATTGGTTCCTTTTGGCAGGGGAGTCCTGGATCGAGTGCGCACGCGGACTTCAGTTCTTCCAAGTGCGCACGCCGTTGACTTCCTTGCAGGGTGAAGGTGGGCGTCCAGCGCGTGGCCACCTTTCCCCTGAAGAGCGCGCACTCCTCCGAAATATCCATTATGCTGGGCAGGGCCTCGGTTGGGTAATTGCCGGGGCGTCCTGTAACCTGAGGTAAATTAAGGACGGGCTGACGCCGATCTGAACAGTCATGCTCTATGGGAAATACCACTGAGGGCCAGCGTCGACCGAGTCTGCACCTTTGCTGACGCTGCTGGCTACTGTTGATCGTTCCAAGCGCGGACTCCCGCTCAAGAACAGGTGCGCGCGCTTTGCGAGAGCATCTGGCCATTCCAAATGGTGCACGCTTGGATCCACAAGGATCACCCCCGTCGTAGGTGAGATCCCCTCTCTCGGAGTATGGCAGCCTCCGAAGGCAACAGACTCGTCCGCGTCAGACTCACAGTTCGTTTCAGAGAGCCCCTTCCATTCGAAGTTCTGATCGGAACGTGCAACATCAGAATTCTTAGCGCTTCGCGGATCCCCACCAGAGAGGTTTTTGCACGTTGGCAGTTCCACTCTGTTTCAGTTCCTCCTGCCCCCTTGCCGCTGGGCCGCTGCGTGAGGCCTCGGCTTGCCGCGTTAGCTGTAGCCTTGCGCGCCGCCTCTGCCTAGGTTGTCTCTGCGTAGCCCGCTTTGACCTGACTCGCCGCTGGCGCGCTCGCCCGTGGCTGCTGACTAAAAAGTATCCCCACCAGATGGTCGCGCCGCCGCGCCATTTTGGCTGCGCTTACTTGGTGGTCGCCACGGGGATTACCAACGCCACCGGGTTTGGGAGTATCGGTTCTGGCTCACCTTCTGAGTGGCTGCCCGCTCGCTCGTTTCGTTTGCCTTTCTTTTCCTGCTGCCTAGTCGCGGCCCGACTAGTGTTCGGACGGCTTTCGGCCCACCTCGCGAGCCTGTTGGCCAAAAAGTATCCCCACCAGCGTCCGTAGACCCCCTGGTTCAAGCCGTTTCGGCTCGAGCACGGCCCTGGTCCAGGTACGCGCCGCGCCCGGCCTGCCGCGTTGGCCTCGGCCCGCTCCCGGCTGCTGCTGTTGCTGCCGCCGCCGCCGCTTCCCCCCTGGAGGCTGGCGTGCGCGCGGCGGCGGGCGGACCTGGCTGCCGCGGGCTGGGCCCGCCCCCAGCTGCTGTTGCTGCTGCTGCCGCCGCCGCCGCTGCCGCCTCCCCCCCGGAGGCTGGCGTGCGCGCGGCGGCGGGCGGCGGTGGCGCCGCGTGCCTGGGCGCCGCCGCCCGCGGCGGGCCGCCTGGCCTGGGCCCGCCCCTGGCTGCTGCTGCTGCTGCCGCCGCCGCCGCCGCCGCCGCCACCTCCCCCCTCCGCTGTAGGCTGGCTTGCGCGCGGCGGCGGGCGACGGTGACTCCGCGGACCTGGCTGCCGTTGCCCGCGGCGGGCCGCCTGGCCTGGGTCCGCCCCTGGCTGCTGCTGCTGCCGCCGCCTCCCCCACGGAGGCTGGCGTGCGCGCGGCGGCGGGCGTCGGCGGCGCCGCGTGCCTGGCTGCCGCCTCCCGCGGCGGGCCGCCTGGCTTGGGGCTGCCCCCGGCTTCTGCAGCTGCCGCCGCCGCCGCCGCCGCCGCCTCCCCCCTCAGAGGGCGGCGCGCGCGCGGCGGCAGCTAGTGCGTGCGGCGCCGGCGCATGACGACCAGCTCGAGCGCGGCCAGCAGCGCAACCGTTTCTTCCACCACCTGGACTTCCAGTGCTTCGTTGCCCGGCAGTATTCAGACGAATACTGCCACGACCAGTACGGTCTCGTGCTGTGCGACTTCAACGGCCACCTCCACGGTGGGCTCCACGACTTCAGTGTATTGCTGTGCGAGTGTGGTCGAGACGTGCTGCCGCGTCGGGCCTTTCGGTTCGACTTCGCGTCGTGGGACACTCTCGCCGCCACGGCCAGATCCTCGTCGAAATTATGGTCAAACTTCTAGACCATGGTCACTTCAACATTCCCGCGGCTGTCCGCCGCACCCCAGAAGGCGTCCCAAAGGAACCCGGACAAGTGGAGCTGCAGACTGTTCAAGTGGAATCCGTGGTTCCGATGCCAACCCAAACGACGAGTCGGACGGCCTCATCTACGTTGGCAAGATTCCCTTGGTGAGCAGGAGCAGTAGGTAGTGAGGCCTCTGTCCTTTCTCTCTCTCTCTCTCTCTCTTCCGTCTCCTCCTCCTCTTCCTCCTCCTCCTCCTCCTCCTCCTCCTCCTCCTCTTCCGTTCTCCCTGTTTAGTCTGATCAGTTGCCGCGTGTATCTTCTGTCCATTCGCGCAGTCTTCCACGCATGCTGTACACTTCTGTCCTGCCTGCCCCTCAGGGGACCGCTCCGCTGGAGCTGGCGCGCAGGCTGAACTGAACTGAACTGAGCCAGCTGGGTCTAGATCGGTTCGAGCCCTCTCCACCGACGTCCTCGCCCAGACAGGCGACACCATTTCCTACCATCCCGCGGCTGTTCGCCACACCCCAACCGAGCATCGGCAGGTCCAGCAGGCGGCAGACCGCCGTGAGGAGTTGGGGCCCCCTCCAGGTTTCCCCCCGGGCCTCAGGAGGCCCCCTCCCTCTGCTCAGCCCCCCTGCACGACGGGCCCAACTGGAGCTCCTGAGCCCCCCCCCCCCCCTGCAGGCCCCTGACCTACGTGGGCGGACCCCGAGTGGGAATCCGATCGAGCAGACAGAGGCGCTCTCAACCATCCAGCGGCTGTTAGCCGCCCCCCAGCCGGATCGTCTTCTTATTACCCTCGCGGCTGTTAGCCGCCCCCCTCTCAACGTGGCTGACTTTACCGCGTCCACCAGGGGCGCGCTCACGCATGCATGATTATTATACTCGCGGCTGTTAGCCGCTCCCTTTTCGGTGTACCTGACTGTTTCGACGACGCGCCGACGCTCCCCCCTGGGGCGTCGAGGCAAGCTGACTCTGGGCAACCGGTTCGGCTGTGCTGCTTTGCGGTTGTTTGCTGCGACCCCACCCTATTTGTGCACCCCCTCCCCGCGGCTGTTCGTTGCGACCCCACTCGGTCACCGCATTTTTCTGCGGCTGTTCGCCGTCTCCCCCACTGCGCGCCGCAGGCCCTCCGTGCCCCCCCCGGGGCGCGCGGGCCCGTGGGCCTTTCGTTCTACGTCGGTTTTCCCGCGGCGGCCCTGATGGACGGGCTGGGTTGGCAGCTTTCGATACTTCTGTTCGGCTCTCGCGACAGGAGCTATCGTGCCCTTCCTGGCCATGTTCCTCGTTGGCGGTCGGGATATGGGGACGCAGGGCCACGGGCGCGTTTATTCCACGCTCGTCCAATTTGCGGTTCGCGCCGCCGGGCTCGCGGCATCTGGTTGACGCCAACTTGCAGGCCGCATGCGGTTACATGTTGCTGGGCACGTACTTCGTGGACGACGGGTTCCTGGCACGCCTGGGCTTTCCGTCGCCTCTAAGCTGCGCTGCGTTAGTCGCCTGGCCTCTTCTCACCCGGTCGTCGTCCGCGCTCTTTCCCCCCTGCTCTATCCTCTCTCACGCTTGCCAGCTGTGGTTTAGGCTCTCGCCGTGCACGTAGGCACGTAGGCCTTGCTTCATTTGACTGTCGACGCCGCGCGGCTCTCCGCTAGCGGTCGGTAAACAAAAAGTACCCCCACCAGCCCATTTCGGCGCGACGCCCGGGCTGCCATGCACGGGCAAGCGAAGCGTCATTTGGAGATATCGGGGGCCTGTGCGGGCCCGGTGCCTTTCGGATGTTTCCTTGAGTCGCTTGCGATGTCTCCTGACAGAGGCCTCTTGGGGCATCCCGGGGGCCTCTCGCTGGCTGTTCGGGAGCCTCTTGGAACGTCCGGGGTGCCTCTGGGGGGGGCCTCTTGGGGCTCTCTTGGGGGCTGTCCAAACCTCTTGGGCCATCTGGGAGGCCAGCGATGGAAAAAAAAATGAGTCCCTCAACATCGTGCCCCCACCCCCCCTCCGATGCACTCTCCTCGCTCTGCTTCTATTCGCCCCTCTGCCTTCCTCCCCGCACCCGCCTCCGCAGATTTCTCGCGCCGGGGCCCGACTCAATTCCTGCCGTTGAGGTGCGCGGCGCGGGCGTCCGAGTCAGGGATGGCGCGCGCCCGCGAGAAGGCGGCGCGGAAGGTTGCGCTCGTCGAGTTGGGGGGCGACGAGCGCCAGGGTTTGCTCAGCCCTCGGCGACGGCGCTCCAGCGAGCTACCGCGGCCAGTGGCAGACCAACCTCACCCCCAGCGCCGAGTGCGTGCGCCCTTCCAGTCCTGAGAGGTTGGGCCATCGCGAGATGTGCGTCCGGCTGCGCCTGCGCTTCATCCAGTGACCGTCCTACATCGGGGCCACCTGGTTGGCCGCGTTCGCGGTCGAGGCGAATGCAGGCACTGCGCGGCGCCATGGGTCGTCATCCGATGACCTGCGCGAGTGGCCTGTCGCCTACCAACGATCCTACACAGCGGCGCGCGTGCCATCTCGACTCGGCGGCAGGAATAGGGTTCTCACCGCCACCCGCTGCCGCTGCCAGGCCCCTTGGAATGGCCATCGGCAGGGGCCGCAAAGGTCGACGGGTCGCGGCGGCCGCCGCTTGGATCACCCCCGCCCGGCTCGCGGCATCTGGTTGACGCCAACTTGCAGGCCGCGTGCGGTTGCTTGCTGGGTGCGTACTTCGTGGACGTCGAATTCCCGGCACGCCTGGGCTTGCCGTCGAGCTGCGCTGCGTTAGTCGCCTGGCCTCTTCTCACCCGGTCGTCGTCCGCGCTCTCCCCCCCCTGCTCTATCCTCTCTCACGCTTGCCAGCTGTGGTTTAGGCTCTCGCCGTGCACGCGGGCCCGGCTTCATGTGACTGTCGACGCCGCGCGGTTGTCCGCTAGCGGTCGGTAAACAAAAAGTACCCCCGCCAGCCCATCTCGGCGCGATGCCCGGGCTGCCATGCACGGAGAAGCGAAGCGTCATTTGGAGATATCGGGGGCCGTTGCGGGCCCGATGCCCTTCGGATGTTACCTTGAGTCGCCTGGAATGTCGAGGCCCGTGCTCTTCTCCGACGGGCGCGCGGGCGCGCGGCCGCGCCTTGCACCTGACATTGATGTATGCGTCGCGATCGGGCAGCGCGCCATCGGTCCAGGCGCGCCGCCCGCGATCGAGGTGGATACCTTGTCGCCGGTAGTCCTGATCTTTTCCCAGCGCCGAACTAGATCTAATCACTGACCCGTGAGCGCCGCTTTGCGCGCCGCCAGCGCCGGGGACTCGCGGCCTGATCTCCCCGGCCAGGCGCCGGCGAGGATCGAGCGATGGCCATGGGCAACGGGGCCCAGAGGACCCGGCCTCGCCCCTGGTCGCTCGAACAGCAGAGCAGGCCGTCTTTGTCAGCTGGCTCAGAGCCAAGAACCTGGGCCCCACGGCCACTTTGTCAACCAGGGTTCGCCGCGCGCGCGCCCGGATACCAGGGCGCGGGCACGCGCCCGCGCCAGCGCCCCAGCGGGGACTTCGCGCGCGACCGCGTACTCTGGCCGCCGCCCAATTGCAGGCGCGCCTCGGGATCTCGGGCGCCCATCGGCAGCCTGGGCAAGGCGCGGCGCCGGCAGTCCAGGCGCGACAAGAAAGGCGACGCGGGTCGCAAGGGCAGCAAGGGCAAGGGCAAGCAGGCGGAGGCGCCCACGGCCAGGTCCGATAAGCCGATTGACCCCCCAAGAAGACCCGTCGGCGTCGGGGCGGTCTCGAGAGCACGAGGAAGCGAGACCAGACTCGCGCGGCCCTGCACCAGTAGAAGACGGCCGCGGCAGCCGACGACGGGACCAACGCCCAGGCGTCGCCAGACGTGGGCGCCGCGGAGCCCGCAGCGGACGACAGCGCAGAGGCCGCGGGGACGCCCGCCTACGAGGACGAGCCTCGCACAGGCGAGGCGGGGGACAGGGGCTGAGCGGCGGGGCGCAGCGCGGGACATCGTCGTCATCCACGCGCCCCCATGGAAAACTCCTCGCTCCCCGCCCCCCCATGCCAGCGCAGGTCCTCGCCGCGTCCTCGCCCCATTCGCCTTGGCGGGTCACAGGTCGCGTGTCGTCGGGCTTTGGTCAGACTTTCCGTCGCCCCGACCGCGACGCGCGGCCGTCTCGCACGCGCGCGCGCGCGCGAACGCGCAGTCACGGTCTTCGGCTGACCACCCCGCGCCAGCAAGGTTGGCTGCTCGATGCTGTTCCTCGAGGCATAAACGTCGGGGATGGCCTCCCTTCGCAGCTGCTCATGGAATGCACCGCTTTTTGTCTCGCCCCACCGCCGGCCCACAAATTCCCGCGAATGTGCCCGCGAACTGCGAATGGCTTTGGACACGATTGGGCCCACGAGTGATCTTCGAACGGCTTGCGTCTTATATTTTTCCCGCGTTGTCGCGAGTGCAGACTTCATCCGTGCTAATAAATCAGGCTGTCGTTAGTTAGTGCGCTGTTAGCCAGGTCCAAAGACCCTGTGAGGCAGGGCCCTTCATTAAGAGAGTGCCCTTCTGAGTGCAGTCAGTGAGCACCCGCGCCGCTGGCCTGGCGCGCGCACCCCCCGCGTGGCGGCTGGGAATCGTTTGCGGATTGGGAAGGTGTACGGGTGTTGGACAGTTCTGGCTTTCCCTCTTTTTCTTCCCGTTCATTCCGCCAGCGTTGTTATCTAGGCTTGAGCGCCGGAGCAGTTTGATTTCTTGAGAAAAGAAAGTAACGCTTACAGATCATTGCCGCCATGATTTCTTTCTCGCTTGGACCCCCCCGCAGTCCTAGTCCAGCATCGTCCTCCATCCTTCTCCGTCATTCACCACCCCTTCTCCCACGATGTTCCCTCCGCCCCCTTCAGTCTTTTTCGTCTCGTCCGATCCGCGCTTCCTCGTTGTCGCCAGTGTCGACACGAGTTGAGCAATCCACATGTCATCCTGTCGAGTTGACCCGTGAACGTCCGTGAGCGTTGCTCTTGCTCCGTGTTTTTCCTCCCTCCGTCCTCCCGTTCCTGCCCCTCTGTTGTGCCAGCGCGGGACTCCCGCGAACCGCCCCACAGTTTCCAGCGCTTTGCCGATGACCGCCGTGCCCCGTGAACCGGGCGTGGTCATTCATCTCTTTTTTCCATCCTTCCCCTTCCTCCCCCTCCCCCTCTCCACCGCCCCACCTCCATCCGCAATCCATCCCCCCCCCTTTGACCCCCCCGCGTGTCGCCCGCAGCCCCCGCGGCGCCCGCGCCCACCCGCGGGACCCCAGGACGCGCTCTCGCGGCTGAACTTCAACCCGGCCGCCCCCCACCACACCGTTTTCGTTTCCCTGTCCTTCGGTCATGTTCATATGTTCCTCCTCCCCGAGACTGCTCCATGAGAGCATGTCGCCAGAAGGTCCTACAGGCGGCCCGGATTAGTAGGTCGACCCTGCCAGATCAAGGGTACCCTTGTGTCCGATGCCTCGCGACGCGTGTTTTCTTACATTCCTATGGCGATGTGGCCTTCGGAAGGGTCTTGTGTCTTCTTGCGTGTCCTTTCCTATCAAGTCCGACTGTAATGTGTTACGATGGATGTAAGAACGGACCACAGAAGGTCGCCAGAAGGTCTTAATGTGTTACGATGGATGTAAGAACGGACCACAGAAGAGTCCCACAAGGGGGAGCGGGGAGCCCGAGAACCCTTGGTTCGGCATCCTTTTCACCCGAGCTGTCCCTTCAGTGCCGGCCACATTGTTGTTCTGACGTCCACGATTTTTCGGAGGTGGATAGACCTCCTACCCTGACGCGTCGATTAGCGGATTGGCCGGTTTCGCTTCGCGAGAGGGCGTCGCGGCCGTCATTTTTGCGGGTCCAGGTCCGTCGGTTTCGGTCCCAGGCCGGTTTCACTAAGGGGAGGTTTATGAAAGGGAGGTTTGCCACCGCCGAATTTTCCGCAAATGAATGACTCAGGTGTGTGCAAAGCCGTGGTGACACTTTTGACCCTATAGCTGATTCCTGCTCAAGCTCCTCGACTCGTTTTTGTTACCCTTGCTGTTATTAAGGTGCTTTGCTTGGTTATGTGTGATCCTCTGTCGCGCCACGGCCGTTACGCAGGCCCCCCGCCCTTCGTTCTTGGTAGCGGTAATGCTTGCACGTCGGGGAGAAGCCTGGACCCGACCCCTCCACACATGTTGGCGCTCGCGAGCATACTATGGCGATCGCAGCGCACCCCCGCCCCAACGTGCCCCACCCCGCCCAAGCGTTACCGTTACCGCTACCCCGTGCCCCACCCCCAATACTCCGGGGTAGCGACCGTTACCGAAAATAATGCAAAACATCCCCCGTGTTTTTTGATGTTGCTCCTCTTTCTCCTCCTGCTCCTATTCCTCCTCCTCCTCCTCCCCCTCCCCCTCCCCCTCCTCCTCCTCCTCCTCCTCCTCCTCCTCCTCCTCCTCCTCCTCCTCCTCCTCCTCCTCCTCCTCCTCCTCCTCCTCCCCTGTGGAGGGCGACGTCGACGACGCCGGCCGCCCTCGTTCGGCCTCGGCCCGCCCGCGCTTGGCGAAGGCCACCGCGCGGCTGAGCTCCCTGGAGGTGGAGATCGGGGAGCTGAAGGACGAGCTGACGGGGTCCAAGGAGACCCCTGGTTTCCCCTTCCCTCCCCGCCCTCCATGTCATGCCGAAGAACATGTCACGATTGCAGAATCAGAAATCGAAGGAGGGCCAGTTGAGACAACGGTAGTCGGCCTTCGAGGGGCCCCTTTCATCGCCACGGCTAGACGCAGTTGGAACACCTGGTGCGTCTGGACCCCTGGTTGGGACTGGGGACCCATTATGAGCTGACGTTGTTTTGACACCCTGAATCTTTCTGGCGGAGTCGGCAGCGCCGCCCCTGGCCCGATCTGGCTCTTGCTTCCTCATCTGACCTCGTTTCCCCTCCTCATCCTTTCCTTCGCGTGGCCGGTAAGGTTTGGGGCTGGCCCAGACCAGCCCTGGGGTTTGCTTAGGTAAGCCTGGACAAGCAAGGTGGCATCCGTGCGCGACCCAAAGCATTGCCGTTAATCGCTTTCCCCTCTCCATCCCCTTTTCCTCATCGTTTCCTCCCCCCCGCGATCCCTCCCCTTCTCCCTCTTCTCCCTCCTACTCCTTCATGGCCTTACCCATTTTGGCTCAAGTCGCGGAGCGTTCCCATCAAGCCACGTGGGCCGAAGATTTGCTCGAGCCTGAGTACTGACACTGGCCCCGCAATGGTGTTGGCTTGAGCCCTGCTGCTGACGGCACGGCCTGTCGTCGGTGGCAGTGAATTTCGGGGATGTCGGCGCAGCGCGTTTCTGCATGCTTATCGTGTTTCCTGTCTCCTTCGTATCTTTCGAGCTTTACGAGAAGCCTAGATACGTCGGCTGGAATGGCGACGACGTGCGCATCCTCATCACCAGCGACCAGCACGCCTGCGACCCCGTCGGTCGTCAAGTTGGTGGGTGCCCAGTCTATGGTTGTGCGTGCGGAGGCGTGTTTCCGCAAGATGCTCAAGCCTCCTGCACCTCCCAGGCGCCTGGGTGCTGGTCTGGCGGATGAGCTGCTGGTGCGAATGAGGCTGCCCCCACTGCTTTCTGCGGCGAGTGCTACTCCTACGCCACCGGCGCTCCCACCGAATCCGAACATGATGAAAAAGAAGAGGATCCAGTGCGACAAAGGGAACAACAAGCAGGGGAACAAGCAGAAGAGCGGTCGGAAACGCACCTTCTTCAAGGTCACAAGCGCAGGAAGAGCAGTACGACGGCGGTGAGCTTTTCTGTTCCGACGCCGCCGCCGCCAGGAATCTTCCAGATCGTTGACCCGTACAGCCTGAAGCCGAGAGTGAGTTTTGGCCGACAATTTCGACCAGGAGTTCGCCGAACTTGCCTACACCGCTGCCTCGGCTTTCGGGTTTGACGGCATCGAGTACGACTCCGTGTTGGCGGACACCGTCGGCATCGAGGACGCCTATATGGAAAACGCCACTCCCGCATGCTCCACCATCGGCGGAGTGGCATCTCCGAAGAAGCCCCCTACCGAGGCCAGATTGAATGAGAGGCGGAGGATCAAGCGGCTCAAGAAGAAGCAAACGGCGCAGGAGAAGAACGACATCTGGAAGCTGGAGCAGGACTTGTTCGCATCGGCGATCGCCGGCGAAAGTGAGGCCGTTGAAGAACCAGCAGATAATTTTCGGTATGTTGGCGCTGGCTCTGAAGAGAAAGATGGTGGTGATCTCCTCGACGGGGCTGGTGTCGTTCATGCACCTGGTGGTGTTTGGCCACATTTTCCTGTCCGCGGCGGCGCAACTGATGAAGCTGATCCTGTGGTGGTTCCTGAAGTCGCTTGAGTTTCCAGCGGTGGCAGGGACCTGTCTGTTCAGCTCTCGGACGATGGCCTGTGCCAGCGGATGCGGCTCGCCTTCAACGACCAGGCGCAATATGCGATGGCGCTGATGTCCCGCCGGGGCCCGGCAGAATTATAGGTTTTTGCGTGCCCATGCGTTTTCATACGCGGAGCTGGGCTCTCCGCCGCGAACGGCCGAACGACCCCTGCAGCGGGACGTTCTGGCAACACGGTTGGCCGCCACAGAAATCAGCGAATTGACGCTGACACCGCGCAAAGGCGTCGGAGGATGGCACGACTTCGCAACACACGTTCAACGAGCGGGCGCAAGAGATCGTGAAGGCCTCAAGTTCGTCGTGATTGGCCAGCTCAGCCAGCAGGGACTACTTGAACTGGAAGTTGTTGTGGCCCAAACCCCTTTTCCTCATGAGCGTGCGACTTTCCGTCTTCCGCCTGCCTGCCAGTCATTTCGTGCAGCTTGTCTGTGCAGCCGTCCATGGCAACAAGAACTCTTACTCCTTGTATCCCTGTCCTCCTTATTTGTTCGTTCAGGTTCCTCCACTCCTCCGCATCTTCTTCTCCAGTCGTCTTCAAGATGAGGGGTCGTGGAAAAGAGGTGGGAAGAGAAGGGGGAGAAGGAACAGCAGGAAGCGCGGGGGGGAGGGGAACGTAGAGGCCCACCAAAAAAAACATCACGCGCTTCTAGATTGAAGTCGGGCCTGTCCTTCTACAGGGGGAATCTATACAAAAATCGTCAAACAAAAGTCTGGGGATTATGTTATGAATACGTTTCGGCAATGTGGGTGGATGGTTTTGGATTATTTTTCCCAACCCTCCTTGGTTGGGTATTCGTTTTGAATAGAGCAGTGTGGTCGCGTCCCTCCTCCCTCCCTTCCTCCCTCCCTGCCTCTTCCTGTCTTGCCTGCGGGGGGCTGCGATCTGTGAAACTGTCGCCATTTTCGAGGCCTGCTGGGGGGCCCAGCACAGTGAGGGCCACGGGCAGATTCAAATTAGACCTCGCCATCCCTGGGGGGGCTGCGCTCTGTGAAACTGTCGCCATTTTCGAGGCCTGCTGGGGGGCCCAGCACAGTGAGGGCCACGGGCAGATTCAAAATAGACCTCGCCATCCCTGGGGGGCTGCGATCTGTGGTCGCCACTTTCGAGGCCTGCTGGGGGGCCCAGCACTGAAGACCTCGCCATCCCTGGGGGGCTGCGATCTGTGAAACTGTCGCCATTTTGCTGCGATCCTCGCTTGCGCACTTTTCGAGGCCTGCTGGGGGGCCCAGCACAGTGAGGGCCACAGGCAGATTCAAATTAGACCTCGCCATCCCTGGGGGGCTGCGATCTGTGAAACTGTCGCCATTTTCGAGGCCTGCTGGGGGGCCCAGCACAGTGAGGGCCACGGGCAGATTCAAATTAGACCTCGCCATCCCTGGGGGGCTGCGATCTGTGAAACTGTCGCCATTTTCGAGGCCTGCTGGGGGGCCCAGCACAGTGAGGGCCACGGGCAGATTCAAATTAGACCTCGCCATCCCTGGTCGCCATTTTCGAGGCCTGCTGGGGGCCCAGCACAGTGAGGGCCACGGGCAGATTCAAATTAGACCTCGACATCCCTGGGGGGGCTGCGATCTGTGAAACTGTCGCCATTTTCGAGGCCTGCTGGGGGGCCCAGCACAGTGAGGGCGACGCGCGGATTCAAATTAGACCTCGCCATCCCTGGGGGGCTGCGATCTGTGAAACTGTCGCCATTTTCGAGGCCTGCTGGGGGGCCCAGCACAGTGAGGGCCACGCGCGGATTCAAATTAGACCTCGCCATCCCTGGGGGGCTGCGATCTGTGAAACTGTCGCCATTTTCGAGGCCTGCTGGGGGGCCCAGCACAGTGAGGGCCACGGGCAGATTCAAATTAGACCTCGCCATCCCTGGGGGGCTGCGATCTGTGAAACTGTCGCCACTTTCGAGGCCTGCTGGGGGGCCCAGCACAGTGACGCCACGGGCAGATTCAAATTAGACCTCGCCATCCCTGGGGGGCTGCGATCTGTGAAACTGTCGCCACTTTCGAGGCCTGCTGGGGGGCCCAGCACAGTGACGCCACGGGCAGATTCCTCTGAAACCTCGCCATCCCTGGGGGGCTGTGATCTGTGAAACTGTCGCCATTTTCGAGGCCTACTGGGGGGCCCAGCACAGTGAGGGCCACGCGCGGATTCAAATTAGGCCTCGCCATCTCTGGGGGGGCTGCGATCTGTGAAACTGTCGCCACTTTCGAGGCCTGCTGGGGGGCCCTGCACAGTTACGCCACGGGCATATTCAAACGAGACCTCGCCATCCCTTGGGGGCTGCGATCTGTGAAACTGTCGCCACTTTCGAGGCCTGCTGAGGGGCCCGGCGCAGTGACGCCACGGGCAGATTCAAATGAGACCTCGCCATCCCCTGGAGGCTGCGATCTGTGAAACTGTCGCCACTTTCGAGGCCTGCTGGGGGGCCCGGCACAGTGACGCCACGCGCGGACCCAAATTAGACCTCGCCATCCCTGCGGGGCTGCGATCTGTGAAACTGTCGCCACTTTCGAGGCCTGCTGTGATCACCATTTTCGAAGTGGCTAGGAGTGCCCAGGAATTGTAACTCATCAGCTTTATCAAGCCCTTTTCCTGTAGCCAGTGTCCTGCGAGTCTTCCGAATTCCGTCTGCAGACATATGCAACCCTCGCTCCGTCATCGCCCCCTTATAAAGTATCCTAAACTATTTGCGCCCCGCTTTTGCGCAGGGGTTGGGTACGTCGCCAGGGTAATTAAATTTTTCATCCGGAATCCCCCTGTAGGGGGGCAGGCCCGAGTTAATTCTGGATGCGCTGCATGGTCTCAGAGGTTTTTAAACTGCAGGAGTTCCAGATGGGGGAGCGGAGGGAGAGGAACACCGAGGAGGAGGCATGAGGATGACGAGGGGGATGAGGACGGATACCTCCTCGTCCCTTTCGCTTTCTCGAAGGGAGGAGGGGGGAAGGGGCGAGGACAAGGATGAAGAGAAGGAGCAGGAGCACCAACGATGAGGGAGGTGATGAGGGAATCTGGTAGGGGGGGAGGGGGGGACGGGAGGGTATCGAAGGTGCTTCTGGATGTTTTGTGGTGATCTGGATACGTTCGCATGCGCGTGTTGCGCGCCCAAGCGTGGGCGGCCCAAGCGTGGGCGGCAAGGAGGGCAAGAGGAGGAGGAGGAGACGCAACGAGGACGATTCAATCACGATGAAGGGGGGCAGCCAGAAGGATAATAAGCAAGCATAGGGATGGGAACGACGAGGGAGGACCTCGCCGTCGCTGCTGCTCCTTTCCTCTCGCTCCTTTGCTTTCGTCGCTTGGAGCTCATGCTTCCCCCCGTTCCTCTTCATTATCGCTCTCTTCCCCCTCACCCTATCCATCTTCCCTTCCTTCATTTTTTCTTTTTCTCACACTGTCTCTCCCGTCTTTTCTTTTTCTCTCTCTCTCTCTCGCCATCTCTCCTCTCTCTTCTCTTCTCCTCCTTCTCCTCCTCCTCCTCCTTTTCACCACCGTTTCCTGACCGCCTGCCCTTCTTCCATTTTGTCGTCCCAGACCGCGAGCACGCTCAGCATTTGCAGGGGAGCACACAACACCTCCTCCTCCTCCTCCTCCTCCTCCTCCTCCTCCTCCTCCGCCTCCTCCTCCTCCTAATCCTCCTCCTTCTCCTTCTCCTGATCCTCCTCCTCCTGCGGAGCCATTTTGGTTCAAGACGCGTGTTCCCCAAGGAGACAAACGGATACCGCTAGTCCGCGGCAGTGCCAAAGCGCTTGCGCCCGATGTCCCTCGCATCCAGTGCTCCACAACCCTCCTGCCGTCCCGCCTCCCAGATGTCCGATGGCAATCGCGGGGCCTCGCCTGCTCGCTCTATCTTTCGCAGCGACAGCAGTGCTGTGGATGCGGAGCGGCGTGGCCGGTCCCGCCCCAAGGCAGGGGAGCCTCCTACGCTCGGGAAGACCTAAGCGGTCCAGTGGCTGGGATGTTCCTCCTGAAGCGGGTCGTCGTCCGCCTGCTCCTGCATCTTATCGTGGGATGGGCCCTGGCGCCCCAGCTGCCTGGATGGCGGCGCTTGCGGGGGGCCAGTGCCTCTCCGACAGCCAGCAAACCTGCATCCTGCAGGCGGACGCCATCCTCCCCACCCTCCCAGATGAAGTTGCTGGTCGCCCTCCCGACCCTTGGGCACAAGCTGCAGCTCGGCTTCCTCCGCGTGGCGATGCCCCTGCTCGCGCTGCACACCCTGAGCGTGCCGAACCGCAGGTGCACCACGTTGACGCCGACGACGACGTGGGCGACTCTCCCGGCTTCAACATCCACTACTATCGTGCTGGCATCGAGGCACGCTTCTTCTCCCTGCGCGGCAGCTTCGATGACATGGTCAAAGCTGCGGCCTCCTCGTCCCTCCAGGCCGCCAATGACCCGATCCTCAAGACCTTGGATGTGCAGTGCCAGCAGGTTTCTGGGCACGTCCAGGTTGTCGATTCGCCCCCAGCTCGACCAGCTCGCCCGGAGATTCCAGATGCAGCAGGGTGCGCTCACCAAGCGCGTCTCTCAGTCGGAGCATACCCCGGGTGAGCATGAGCGGCAGATCATCGCCATGCAGAAAAAAACTCCGGCATCCGCAAGCAAGTCGAGCTCGACAAAGCGACCCCCGCGAAACCCTTCGTCCCCCGTGGCTTCGATCGTGAGACTGATCCGTCCCAAGTTATCGTGGTGGCTACGAAGTTGGTTGGGCTCCAGGGTGTGCGGGGCGAGATTGGCGCCTTCCTTGCTGAGCTCAACTTCCGCGATGACGACTGCGACATTCGCGCGCTCACCCCCCTCCCCGCCACGAAGTTCTCGATCGCGTTCAAAGCAGCCGTTGGTGCGGCCCCCCGCAAAGTCCAGCGTGTCCTGAGATGCTTGCGGAAGGACGGCCAGTGGAGGGAATTCCGATGCGCCGTCCAAGGAGCCGACCCCGCCCGTCTACACCTCGGCCCCGACAAGAGTCCCAAGCAGGTCCGCACGGAGATATTCCTTCGCAAGATCCGCGGCGCCTTCGGCGGCGCCTCCCCCCAGAAGCGGTGGTTCGTCGACCGCGAGAGGGGCGTCCTCAGGGCTGCTTTCACCGACGCCCTCGAAGTGGGGGCCCACCCTGGCGACGAACCCTCCACGGCTCATTGGGGCGACGTGGGCGCCGCGGCGCTTGGCCTGGAGCGTTGTCCTCTCGCCGGAGCCATCTCTTCTCAGACCACTCTCCCGGCCCAGACGCAGTGGTGTCTTTGACGGCTTCGCGGGCCTTTTCTCGCTGCCTGCGACCGCAGGCGGCGCGGTTTTGCATTTCGCCACCTGGAACGCTAGGGCCCTGATGCAATGCGGCGGGGCCAAGGGCCAGAAGAAGTTGGGTTACCTTGGACGCTGCGCGACTGGAAGCAGCATTGTGGGACTGCAAGAAGCGCGCGGCGACCGTGCTCACATGATCACAGCCGAAGAGCGCCGGGAGCAGGCCGCGCTCGAGCTGGCCAAGGCCGAGCGCGCGCTAGCAGGCGCAGGGGGGGGCAGCGTCGCAAGCGGGGAGGAGACGCAGCGCCTCGCGAACCGCAGCCAGCCACCGAGCTTTCCGCATCGACACCTCGATATGGGACGACCTCGGCAAGTATGGCGATGCCACCAGGATCCAGATGGCGCAGTGGAAGAAGTACCTGGACGACCGCATGAGGGCCCTCGATGAAGGCCAGGGCTACGCACGTGACACCATCCGCAAGGCCAAGGAGTCCTCCGATACTCCCGCCAAGCGCAAGAGGTGCGCCGAACAAGAGCCTGAAGCACCTCCTGCGCATCAGCATCAACCTGGCGCCGCTGCTGGCGCAGCCCCCTCCGCCGCCCCTGGCGAAGCCGCACCAGGAACGGTCGGCGCCAGCTCGGGGCCCACCTTGCCGGGTGAACCAGCCGCCGAGCCCGCGCTCGCGGAGCCCTCCTCCGCCGATCGGGAAGCAGCTGCTGCCCTCATCGCGGGCTCGGTCGCCAAGGCCAAGCAGATGGCCACCGTGGCGGCCAAGGGCAAGGGGGAAGCCTTTCGCGCAGACGCACCCGCAGGCTTCCAATGCGGGTAGCCCCGCTGGGCTAGGGGCGGCTTCCAAGGCTCGCCCAGAGGACCCCAGCAACAGGGCGCTGATCCTCTTCGCCAGCATCGCGGAGAGGGGCTCGCAGGTAGCAAACAATTGTCGCACCATCGGCTTCCAGTGCCGCATCGTCGCCCTCGCAGAGACGCACGTCGACGTCAAGGGCCTGAGCGAGCTCCGCGGGAAGCTCGCCATGGACGGCTGGAAGCTAGCGGCTACCCCAGCCCTTCCGACGCACAAATCCGACGAGGGCACTCACGGCGGCGAGTGGATACTCGCCAGGCGCGACGCGGCGGCCACCACTTTCGAGGGTTACAGGGGGCACTTCCTGAGCACCTACAAGCGCCAGCCCCGCGCGGGGTTGTCCCCAGCCATCTTGCACACCAAGAGCGGCAACGTCGTGATCGTTGCCGCCTACATGCGGCCTGGGTTGTGACGAGGGAGCCGATGGGGACATCCACGTGTCGATCTCCACGTTCGTGGACATGCTCGCCGACCCCTGGATCATCCTGGCCGACTGGAACTACGAGCCCACATGGTGGACCGACAGGCCGTGGCTCACCCGCTGGAACGGCGCGGTCGCCACCCACCCCCACTGCGCGGCCACGCGCGACAAGGGCAAGGGCTTCGTTCACGGCTGCGCCGCCGCCAGGGGGACATTGCCACCCGCATCGCAGCCCAGGTCGTTTGCGAGATGTCGCGTACGACCCAGCGCGGCATCCAGGTCACCATCGGGGCCGCCGAGCTGTGGAGCTACAAAGCTATCAAGGTCCCCAAAGCCCTCCCAGCGCGAGCCCGACCCAAGAAGGGCCCCGGCCCTGTCAGCAAAATGTCGAAGGCTCGCGCGGAGGCGTTGAGAACCAAGAGAGACAGGCTGCCCGAATTCCTGCGAGAGGGCTTCGACACCCTCCAGGTCACCAACGACCCCCCCCCCTGAGGACGACGCGGCGTTCATTCCCCCCAGCGCCGACTGGGGCAAGGCCGCCGGCATCGTCGACACCTGCCCCAAGTTCGAGGGCCACCTCGCGGGCACCAAGGAGGGCAGGGGCCACATCCTCCACGCGCGCGCCCAGCGCCGCGAAGCAGATCCACGCAGCCTACGCGCAGTGGATCGCCGCGATGGAGATCGCCATCCTGGAGACGCACAGCGCCCCCACCGAGGAGAGGGCAAGTACCGCGGCAGGGCGCAGGGCTACAAGGCCTTGCGCCAGATCATGAAGGCGACGCCAGGGCGCACCTACCTCAAGGACCCAGAAGCGGGATGGAGGCAGCACTTCAGCACGCTACTCATTCGCTACACCGCCCTGGTCACCAACGACAAGGACACCCGCGCCCAGGGGCAGCTCAGGAAGACCAGCCAGGCGAAGCCTAACCAGCTCGACAGCAACGACTCCCACCAGGACCACTTTGGCTCCAAGGTCGACCCCGCTGAGGCGCACGAGTGGAAGCTGCAGATCGCCTCCCTCGACCTCTGCGACGAAGGACCAACGGCGCGATGGCCAGGGCGGCGGGCCGAGCCCGCAAGTGCAACCTCGACTGGGCCAGGCGGGCCTGGAAGGATACCCTTGGCAAGCCCCGCCGCGTCGTGGCGGGCCCGAGCCCCCCGAAGCTTGAGACCGAGTTCAATGGAGCCACCGTCGGCGACCCTTGCACCGCCACGCACAAGGCGGCGGACGTCTGGCGGCAGGCTTGGTCCACCAACACCTACGACGAGAAGCAGATCATCCAGTCCTACCTCGGGTCCATGCGGCTTGCTCAACAATTAATTAATATGAATGCAACTCTCCCTCTTCCCCTGATGACGGCTTGAAAGTTTCCGACCCCCCCCCCCCCGCGTATGGTTTTTTACAAGCAGGTTTCCCCGTAGTTGGGGAATTGCTTGCATTTGTTTGCAAAATGCTGCTCTCGCTGAGGCGCCGGCTTCATTTTCGGGCCCCGCTCGTTCCGAATCGCGCTCCCGCTGCAGCGCTGGCTTCATTTCCGTGGTTCCGCTCGTTTCGGCTCGCGCTCCCTCTGCAGCGCTGGCGCCATTTCCCGTGCCATGCCACGGCGTGCAATGCAATGCTGGGTTGATACTACGCTTTGCGGTGCTCTTCTACGCCATGCCACGCCGTGCTCTACAATGCATCGCGTACCCTTTCGGGATCATTGCCCTGCTCGACATCCGACTGTGCGAGTAGAGAGGGGATCTGCGCCATGGTAAGGGACGGGAGGGAGGGGTGGGATGTCAGATATGACGCGAGCGCACCTAGCTCAGGAGGACCCCCCCCCCTGCCATCGGGGCGCAGCACATCTACGCCGTGGTCAGCGTAGCCAGCCCCAAGAAGGCGCGCGGGGTCGACAACATCGGGCCCCTGGACATCTAGCGCCTGCCGCCTGAGGGCATCGAGAAGCTCGCTGCGATCTACAACTTCGCGGAGTCCAGCGGGCTGCGGCCGCGGCAGCTCTGCGCCACCGCGGGGGCGATGGCCCCCAGGTCAGCGGGCGGGAAGCGCATCCTCGGCATGCCCCCCCCCCCACAGTCGCCAAGACGTGGAGCGAGCTCCGCGCCGCCATTACCGACCAGTGGCCCAGCCAGCTCGGCGAGTTCTGGGGCACTGAGATCAAGGGCTCCAGCGCTCTACGTGCTGCCCTCGCGAGGGCGCTCCTCGACGAGACGGCGGCGGCCCTTGGCCTTTCCTGCGCCACCCTCCTCATGGACGTCGAGAGTTTCTACGATTCGGTCAACTTCGCGAAGCTCCTCGACACGGCCATCCAGGTCAATTTCCTTTTTGCCGCGGTGGTCTTGGAGGCGCAGCTCTTCCTCGCGCCCTGGCACCTGCGGATGCGCGGGTGGGTCAGCGACATTAGCGACCCGCAGCGGTCCATCGTCGCAGGCAGCGCCCACGGCGGGAAGTTAGCAAAGGTATACCTTGGCCCCATCCTGGCGAGGGCCCACCATAACTACACCTACGCGGGACTCTGGACCTCCGTAGAAGACGACACTGTCGCCAGGACCGAAGGGGGGCCCAAGCAAGTCGCAAAGGACTTCCCCGTCGCTGGGGCGATCCTCAGCAACGACATGGTTGAGGCGGAGCTCAAGGTGTCCCCGAAGACCACCGTCATCGCCTCCAGCCCAGCCGTGGCGATAGACGCCCACGCCACCCTCAAGCGAGCGGGATGCCCCATCAAGGTCGCCAGCGCCTCCGTCGACTTAGGCGTCGACATTGTCAGGGCGCGCAGGAGGGCGGCGGCCAGGGCCACCAAGAAGGCGCTCAAGGCGAAGCGGAGGACAGGCCACATTACCGCCAATATCCGCAGGCACGCCTCGCTCGCCAAGATCGCATAGGACCTCTGTGCCACGGGCCCCAGACCGCAGGGGGGCCGATGGCCACCAGGTGGTGGGCCTCTCCCCGGGCGCCATCACCCAGCAGCGGCGCCGGGCCGCCCGGGCGATCGCAGGCAAGGTCCCTGGCGGCAGGTGCCTCACCACCACGCTCGCCGCGTTTCTCTGCGACAAGGACCCTGGCATCGAGCTCCGCAGGCAGACCACCCTGGAGTGGCTTTCCTTCTGATTCGCCAACCCGAACCACCACGAGCGCATCGCCCACGCCTGGCGGTTCATTTTCGCGATGACCACCGGCTACGGCAACAAGCGCTGGCGCAAGGTGGTCGGCCCCAGCTCTGCCGTCCAGGCCACCCTTGTGGACGCAGGGTGGGGCTGCCCGACTCCGTGCGAGTGGTCCCGCCAGCCTCGCGAAGGTGAGCAGGCCGAGCAGACTTGGCTCCTACCTCACAAGGACTGCGGCGACTGGGAGTGCTGCTTCGAGGAGACCGACCCTTCGCAGTTGGCCCTCGAGTTCTGCCAGACCATCGAGACTGCCTACTGGAACGACGCAGCGAAGCACCTCGATGGCGAGGGCCTCCAACGAGGTGGAGCCCACGCGCATGCAGTCACCAACGAGATGAACAGGTTCACCCACAAGGGCCAGTTCGACCAGTGGGCCCTCAATCTGCGCGTGGTCGCGGGAGCGCAGCGGCCCAGGGAGAGGCTCAGCGCGGGCTGCCAGGCAGACGCGGCATGCCCGAGATGCGGCGCGCCACCCGAGACCCTCATGCACAGGATCTGGCTCTGCCCCTCCAACCGAGACTACGAGGATTACCAGGAATCTGACGCGCTCCCCCCCTCTGCCCTCGTCGGCGCAGACGCCGCCCCAGCATGCTGGCTCCGTGGCCTAGCCGCCCGTGCGGACACGCACCTTGTCTTCGTCGATCTGGGCGGGGACGGTGGGCGGAGCTGGTTTGGGCGGGATTGGGAGGGGCGCGCAGAGTCGGACGGCCCCCGTAACCCTGCATGGAAACGGATCGGGAGGGCAGTTTAGTGCCGACCCCCACCGCCGCAGGGTGGGGGCCGCCGTGATCGCCATGAAGAGCCACTTCGGGGAGTGGGTCCCCTTGGGCGGCGTAATCTCGGGCCTCGACGGCCTTTTTTTCAAACTGTCCCGCGTGCCGAGCTCCTAGCCTTCTCGCTCGCGCTCCAGCATTTCTGTGGCGACCCCCGCTATGTTACGGATAACATGCCGCTCCTGGACGGGTGGAGGTTGAGCCGCCACTTGCGCCCTCGCGGCGCCAACATAGACCTATGGCAGCGCATAAGCAAGGCTGGCTCTGTCGCGGTTGTCTGGGTGCCCTCTCACAGCGAGGACGCCCAGAACGCGTTCGCCGACCCTGTCCGCTTTGCCCACACGAAAGGCAATGTTTGCGCCGACGCTCGGGCTGGAGTTGCCGCCCAGAGTGCGTGGGAGGCTGCCCTCTTTGGCGCGGCCCCATCCTACATATTTACACGACACCCAGCGTGCCCTGATCCGCCGCCGCGAGCGACGCGCGCTCGCTGATACTCTGGCGGTGGACCCTCGGGTCGCGGAGCGACCCTCGCAGGCCAGAGGCCCGCGGCTCACCATGCTGCAGCGTGCCCTCCAGTCCAGTAGCCACTCCTTCGAGCTCTTTGCGAGCACGTACAGATGCTCGTCCTGCGGGCTCACTGCCGACAAGCGTGCCGCACGCTCAGCATGCGCCACCCTGTGCCAGCCTGCCCGCCCCCCTGCCTGTCGCCAGCGAGCAGATCGTCCCATCACAGGGGGCGGCCACCACTGCGGCCGCCCGCTGCACGACACCCGCAAGTTCCACTACATGCAAAAGTTGTGCTTGAATTTCTGTCAGGAGTGCGGCAAGACAGCGACTGGAGACCCTCGCCATCTTGCCGCCCCGCGCGGTGGAATCACACGGAAGGGCAAGGATAACCTAGCAAAGATAGACAAAAGGCTTGTTCACCCGCGCCCGTGCGGGGCTCGATGGCCTCACACCAATGTTCGCGCGGCGGCCCACGGTATGGCCGTGGACGAAGCGGTCGCCGCCGCTGCGCTCACCGCTCCAGCCGTCAGCGCTTCATAAGCAGTGTTTTTTTTCCCCCGTGGTGCTGACCTGCTCCGCACTTGGAGCTGCGCCCGCGCAGGGCGCCGTGGCCTTCGCATTCCTCGGAGCGGCGACCCACGGCGACGCTGTGGAGTTCGCTCGCCGCTCCTGCGCTAGCCCCTCTGGCCGCCAGCGCGTTACAGCTAGTGCCCAACTCCTCCCTTTTTGGAGTGGGCACGAACCGCACATGGGTGCGCATCATCCCAATCTCCGCGATCTCCTCCTCCTCCTCCTTCTCGGGGCCCTGTGGGACCGTGGGGGGTCCTCCTCCTCCTCCTCCTTCCTCCTGCCTGCGCCCCCCCCCCCGCGGGCGTCGCGGCTTCCGGCCGAAGCGGGGGCCCCTGGGGAGATTTCCTGGGGTCCCCTTGGCTCTCTCTTGCAGGACCCGCTGGCGGGGTCGCGTCCGGTTGCGCCAGTTCGGTTCGGCGGGCGGGTTCGGTCTGGCCGGTTCAGTTCGTCGGGCCGGATCGGTCCAGCTCTGCCGGTTCCAGGTCGAGGGCCCGTCCGGTTCGGCCAAGTCTTCGAGAGTCTGCACTTTCTTCCTTTTGCGCGCAAGCCTTTTTTTATCGGCCGATCGCTAACTATGACTTTTCCCTGTCGTTTTCTTGTCTCGCTCGCGCCGCCCACCTGTCTTGTTGAATTTGGCATGGCGGCCAGTGTTCGTGGATGCCCTGTCGCAGGGGATATTTATGTCATTCGCTGGCTGCCGTCTTTGACTGCGGATTGCCATGGGATGGATGGACCACGTTCGTTCGCTTGGTTCGTTTGCAGAAAGAGCGTTCCTTCTCCGCTTCGCCTCCCCCCCTCTCTTGCCCCGTTTCCGCTTTTGCAATACGTATAGTAATCGCGTTGTCCTGTTCGCTTTGCTCGGTCTCGTATTCGGCCACGTCTTGACCCCCTCTGTTTGTTGTTTCTTTCTTTGTCTCTATGCTTAGTTTCCTCGAATGACGCTTTCTGTATACATCTACATACATGGATAAGCACACACATATATACATTTCTATGGGTACATGTATAGTATGCACATACATATAGTTACGCATGTATACATGTATCGCTATGTGTCATTATCCCTCTCTTGTCGAGTCCCCCTCTCTCTCTTGATATACGATATACACATATGTCTCTCTTACTCCCCCGCTGTTGTTGTTCTCTCTCTCTCTCTCTTTCTCTCCTTTGCAGCCGCTGGCGCCGCAAAAGGCGGGCGGGCCCACCCTGGCGGCGGGCTCTCGTTGCTGTGTGAAGGTTGTCGCAGTCTCACCGATCGAGCCCGCGTAGCTTCGGAAATTGGGCCCTCGTTTGAGGCTCCGTCTGCATGCCGCGAACATCTGTCGATTGTTGTTTCGGCCAGCTGCTTTCATTCAGTGCGATCCCTTGTCAAACTCATGATCTTGTACCAGATACGCGGTCGGCCCTCGCTCTCTTTGGTGGACCAACGAAGAGGGATCCGGCTTCGATCAGGAGGGCTTCGAGCAGTGAACTTCTGGCGTTTTGGACGCATGTGGCCCACGAGCCCCTCCCACTCGGAAGTGCGGGGGGCGGGGGGGGGAAGTGCGAAACAGAAGCAAGAGGAACAGACAGGAAAGGAGGGACGACCCAACGAGTCCTCCTCCTCCAGGCCACCTCGAGAGGATGCTTCGTGCTCCGTCTTGCTGCCCACCTGCCCGCGCGCCCACCCGCCTGTCCCATGCGGCGTCGGCCGCGCGGGCCGTGACCCCTGATGAGAAGGCGGGGGGCGGGCAGAGCACGCGGCGCACGGCGCTGCGCGACACGGGCCTCGATCCGAGCAGCGGTGGCAATGCCAAGGCAGCTCTCCAACAGGTTAGGCGCACTGGATACAAACAGCGAAGGCCCGCCTCCCGAGCCTCGTGCCACAGGACGCCCGCCTTGGGCCCTGCAGCAAGACAGTCCCACGCCACTGGGAAACTACCCTGGACAAGGTGTCAGTACGTCTCTCAGAGTGGAAACTGAGGACGTCGCAGGTCTGGGTTTGCGCACGTGGACGATGCGAGGAGCCGGCCGTCGCACGTTGGAGGGGACCGTCGCCGCGATGCGCGTTGTTATCGTTGGCCACCCCTTCTTTCTCCCAGTGGACGCTGTGCCAGTACAATTACTGTTCTGCGCTGCGCAGGGCGAGCCGAAAAGGCTTCGCCTTCGGGGGATCGATGTGCCGACCGCTTCGCCCTCGGCGTGGAGCGGGTGTAGAGCCTCGCGGACTCCGCTCTGCCGGCACACCGCTGGCGGGCGCCAGCGGGACTGAACGTTGGCGCCCCAGGAGAGGACGACGCCAGTGCGGCCAGGAGCTTCCGGACTCAGCCGCAGGGGGGGGGCACAGCATGCTCCCGCTGCGCCCCCCGCTTTGGCATCGATGGCGCCCTTGCCGTCCCGAAGCGGCCGCGCGGGCTCCCGACCTCTGGAGTGAGACAGAGTATCGATGACACGCCGCCGTGGGCAACCCCTATCACCATGTTGCTTCCTCCTCCGTTCTTGGTCCGAAGACCTGGCGTCTCGTGAAGGGTAGCACGCTGATGGGTTTCCCGCGGCGGCGTTTCAGTGAGACTGCTTTTTGCTCCCCCTGGCATCCCCACCGCGTCCCAGCCCACCTATCTCCGGGCGCCTGTCGCCGAGGAGGCCATGGAGACTGCTGTGCAGGAGAAGAACGCCTTCCAGAAGGAGCGGGTGGGGACGGAGAGGGGATGACGATGAGCGTCCTGAGGAGGACTAGGCCATCAGGAGAGGAAAAACACACACAGACACAATTAATCGTCGATCCCCCAGAAAAGATGGGAACATATGGGAAGTGGGGGGAAGACAACAACCCAGAACATATGGGAACATATGGGGAATCTTTTTATTTGTGTGTATGTATTTGTGTGTCCCGGGGCCCCTTCAGGCAAGAGCGGCTGAGGGGAGAGGGGGGAAAAAGCCGGGTTTCCTTGAAGGCAGGGGGCCCCGTTAGAAGCGCCGACGCGCCTAGCACAGGAGGGGGGCAGGGGCGGGGGTGAGGAGAGAAGAAAGGAGGAAGAGAAGGAGGAGGAGGAGGAGGAGGAGGAGGAGGAGGAGGAGGGGGAGGGGGAGGAGGAGGAGGAGGAGGAGGAGGAGGAGGAGGAGGAGGAGGAGGAGGAGGGGAGGCTCCCTTTTCAAAGCCCGCCGATAAACCTCCAGCAGTAAAGGCTTCCATGTCCACGGCCTCGCGGGCGCCGCGACCGCACGAATAATGGAGGCCTTCGTTCGCGGATGGATACCCCACACGGAGCGAATCCATGCGACCGAGCAACTTGTCTTTGCAAAATGAAACAATGTGAATACTATTCGCATGTTTCCCCTGAAGTTGACCGAAAGATGGCGGGCTCTCTCCGCATGATACGTTTTGACATGTTGGATTCGGAAAGTTGTTTTCTGTTCGGTGAGTACCATCCGATTGTCCTTTGTGTTTCAAAGTGGTGTTCCCGTTTCAGCGTGGGCCTCATTTTCGTGTCGCGTTTTGTCACTGTCGTTCAGAATGGCGCTATCTCTCTCTCTCTCTCTCTTCAGCGCGGGCCACTTGTCTGGATCCGAGTCTTTCTTCATTGTTGTCGCCCCCTTCCTTTCCCCTCTCCCGCCTTCCCCTTGTCCTCATGTTCTCCCGCTATTACCAATCTAGTACGTGCTGCTGATGTTTGTCTTCGTCCTTTTCCTCCCGCTCATCATCCTGCTCACCCGTTCCCTGATCCTCCTCTGCACGCAGCGATCTTTTTTCCGATTGCGCATGACCCGATGTGGTCGTTTGGCTGGAGTGTCAGGTCGGCTATCGCACGCTACGGGATGGATGGGAGTGAGGGATCGGATGCCAGATGAGGCGCCAGCGCACCTACTCAGCTCGCCTCCATCCCTCTTGTCCATCCTGCTCCCCCCCCTCTGCTCATCCCTCCCCCCTCCTCTTCTCTCATCCTGTTCCTCCAACTGTCTCGTCATTCATTCGCTCATTTTCCGTCTAAATAACTCCTCCCCGTCGCACCCCGAGGGCAGTCGAAGAAAGGCGGTCCGGGCGTTTTGCTTTTGAGACTCCCTCACCACTGATGGTCCCAAAGCTTGAAAGGTGGCAACCGCTTCACAGGTGGAGGGCGGGCCGCCTTCAAAAATCGTGCTTTAGGTCGGGGGTCGGGCGTGTCCCTCTACAGGATGAGTGATAAAAAATAATCAAACATTAGTACTATTTTGCGGTATGTTATGGCTATCTCTTATTCTTCATCCAAAATCCACCTGAAGGAAGACATGCCCGACCTAAATCTGGCTCTCGCCTCATCGCCTTGTACAGTCATTTCCCACAAACGCAAGAGTTTCGCGGAGTGATGGCGGGCCGTTTCCAAAATGTGGTTCCCGCCTCGGCGCCGCCAACACTCTCGTCTTAAGACACGGAGGGGCTTCTCGTACTGAGGTTTGTCGGCCCTTCTGCCCCACACCTCTCCTCCTCCCCCCCTTCGCATCGACCCCCCGGCACCTCCGCTGAGGCCGCGCTCTGGCCAGGCCCGTGCCTCGGGGTCGGCCCCGCACGCGTGGCTCCCCTGCTCAGCGGGCATGCGGAAGCCGATGCTTCGGCCCCCCCTCTTGCGCGCGCGGGGCCCAGACCCCCTCGAGCCGCGAAACAATCACGACGGGAGGCCTCCGGGGAGGCCTCACTGCATCACCGGATGCCTGGGGCCCCGACCCAATGCCTTCAGCAGTTTCTCGCCCTGGATCCGTTTCTTGGGGCACCAGAACCCGAAGAAGGGCCCCAGAAGGCAAAATCGAGGAAGACCGCCCAGATCTGAAAACGCAGGATGTCGGAGCCCTGGGCCTGTGTAGATGTGTGTCTGTGCCTGGGCCTGCGCATTGGACACAGCAGGACCTCGGATCTATGGGTGTGCGCGGCGCCCTCTCGAGGCCCCAGGACCATCAGAAAACGATTCAGGATGACAAGCCGCTCCTGGTGAGAGGGTCTAAAACTTCGGGGTCTTCGTTTTGAACAGATCCTGACGTCGGGGGTTTGCGAAGGGCCCGACGTCGTGATCTGTTTCAAGACGTGGGCCCCAGGACGACTCGACCCATGCCCCAAGAACGCCTTGTCATGCTGAGTTGTCTAGTCACAGTCCCGGGGCCTGGCGAGGGCCCGCAGAGGCCAACAGTGGCAACTACAAAAAAACGTGTCCGTCGCGATTTCTCAAGACATCGGATCTCTGGTTGCTCGGCCCCCTCGGCGCGCTCGTCGAGAGGATTCCGCTCAGAAGCGGGCTGCGATCGAGCTGCTGGAGGGGCAGCTGAAGACCGCGCGAGAGGAGCGGCCCGACGACGACGTCGCAACGGACCTCGACGACGACGACTATGACGACGACGACGACGACGACGACGACGACGGCGAGGACGACGAGGGCGAGGACGACCACGACGACGAAGGCGACGATGGACAACGGCGAGGACGACGACGACGAGTACGACGCCGAGGAGTACGACGTCGACGACGACAAAGACGAGGACGAGGACGACGACGAAGACGAGGACGAGGACGAGGAGGACGACGACGACGACGACGACGAGGGGGGCCACGACGACAAGGACGACGGCGACGACGGCGACGACGACGAAGACGACGAGGACGACGAGGACGAGGGCGACGACGAGGACGACGACCATGGCGGCGACAACGACGACGAGGAGGACGACGCCGACAAGGACGATGACGACGACGACGACGACAACGACGAGGACGACGACGAGGACGACGACGGCGACGACGACGACGACCACAACGACGCCGCCCAGCGGCGATGGCTGTGGCTGTGCCTGGGGCGGGGACGGGGCAAAGAGCACGAATAATACGCGCGTTCGGCATCGTCTCCCACATTTGCGCGTGCTGAGCATTCGCCTCTTTGTCCAGAAACTGTGGCACTTCTGTGCACGCCGTCCAGATGGGGTCCGAGTAGATGGGATCCGAGGATCGCGCTGCATCGCCGATGCATCGGCGATGCGGCTCGATGTGGAGCCCAATTTTCTCTGCGCCAGCGTCGCCGATACACCGCCGACGTCGACGATGCATCGCCGATGCATTGCCGATGTATCGTCGATGCATCGGCGATGCGTTGGCGATGCGGCGCGATCTTCCAACCCCATCTACTCGGACCCCATCCAGGAGGCCTCTATTCCGCACTATCAGTATCACGCCAAATTTTGAACACTGTTCCACTTTTCGGTCTTCAGACTGGCGTGGCAACCGTACTGTTTTTGCTCTTCGCCAGGGGTCAGGGGCAACGTTTAGGGGGGATAGGCTCAATGGGGTCGCAGCGACCCCCTATCGCCAATTGACCGCCGATACGGGCCCGATAGCCCAGGAACGTGCGGAAGCGCTATCGGGGGCCTATCGCCGATCTATCGGCGATGTATCGCCGATGCCAGCTCGATTTTTCCCCCCTTGAGCTGGTTTCATTTTGACGTTGCCCTTCAAATGGGAAGGGGGGGGGGGCTCAGAGGGGGGGGGGGGGACCGCGGCGCGCGAGAGGACCGCGAAGCCGCCCAGAAGCAGGTGGCGTTCATCTCCCAGGAGCGGCGCGGAGGGGGGACGGGCGCTCTCCAGGGGCGAGGGGTAGCGATCTGGGGGGTCGTTTTTCATGGATTCCAGCTTCTATCGGGCTCGTTTCTGAGCCCCAGGACGATCAAAACTGAATCCGGGATGGAACAAAAACAGCCAGCCCCTGGGAAGGTGGGGAGGAGAGGGCAGGGGGGGGGTAGATGGGGACACCCCCGTTCCTACGTGCTTCACCGTGATGCTGGCCAAGGGGGGGCGTGCGGAAGCCCGAGGGTCTGAAGCGTCGCCTCTTCGTCTTGGGGGCAGTTGCCCTCGAAGCCCCCCTCCCCCCGCGTTCCGCGGGCGGGCCCGAGCCGTGCTGAGAACAGCGGCGGCGCGAGCAGCGACGGCCACAGACTCCTCCCTGCCTCCGCGCAAGCACAGATCCTGGAGGCCCGCGCGGGTCTCTTGGATCCGCGCTGGGCCCCCCTTGCGGCGTTTCCGGCGCCGCCCCCGGCGCGCTCCCGCAGCGCCAGTCCGAGAAATCCGCTCGACACTTCTGAGAGCTCATGTCGGTGGTAGTGCTCCTTCTTCTGTTGGGTGCTTGTTCGGGGGGACTTTCCCGGAGTCCACCTTCCGGACCTGTCCGACTCCAGCTCGACTCCAGCACGACTCAAGCTCGGCGCCAGTCGAAGGACGTCCGACTCGAGGCAGCATCGACGCATGAGCGAAACGAGCGGCTCCAGAAAGCTCTCCACAGAGAGCATCAAATGTTCCCCTTCCCTCCCCTTTTCACCCGCCTCCCTCCCGCCTCCCTCGTCCCTGCCTCCCTCCTACCACACCCCTCTCTCTCTCTCTCGCAACGCCGCTCGGCGATCCCACTCCACGGCCGCCCGCACGCTGGCGCCCAAAAAGGGGAAGGGGGCCCGTCGCGCGCGGCCGCGGGACGAACCCACGCTCGGGCACGTTGTTTCCGAAGTTTTTGGGGTGACGGGAGGGGGGACGAGTCGGGCCCTGTCCAACCAGTCCCACAGTCTTGAGGCTCAAGAGGATCGAAGAGGTTCGATCGTGTGGAGGCGGGCGCTTGTGCCACTCACGTCGTGCGTGCCACTCGAGACGCAGCAGTTCGAATGTAGCGTATTACGTGCAGTGGACTCGTCCGTAGTGCTATAGTCGACATATGTTTGTTGGTAACGTTGGGGGCGAAGTGTTGTGTAACGAACCGAGACAGCGAAAGAGGTATAACTACTAAACTGGAAGACCAATCGCACACGTAGGCTGGTATATCAGGATTGGTGGTTACCTCGAGCACGCTTCTGTGGCACCTTCATGGTTGCTGTAGGCCCGCGCTTGTTGTACGGATGGATTGACGACGGTGGCCCCACGGTGTTGCATTCTTCAGTAGTCGAGGTGCCAGTTTTACCTAGTAAGCCGATGAAGTATTTCGATCCACTGGTCAAACTAATTCGGTAATGTTGTTTCTGCTCGTGTGGTAACTCCGTGGTGCTGTGGCTTGTGTAGGGCACCGCGTGTATTGATTAGGCGTTTGATCGTGTTCTGGGCATTGGGGTCTGTATGTCTTGTCGGCGATCACGTGTCTAAGGTCGCTGATGGTAGGAGCAGACGCAGCGGCATCCAGTATGATGTAGTTGTTGTTTGTGGGGTTCCAGGGCATGTAGTGGCAGCGTACCGCTGATTCCTAAGGGTGTGCCTCCGAGGTTATGTAGTTGTGCGGTGACGCCCCATGACCATCGCGTAGCGGTAGCGCTACTTCTTGCCATGTATGGTGTCTTTCTGCCATGGCGTCGATAGTAACCTCCCCCGCTATCTCTGCGCACTTGTGCAATCCCCCCTCCTCGTCCTCCCGCCTCTCTGCCTCTCCTCCCTTCTCCCTGCCTCGTCCTCCTCCAGCTTCTTCCTCTTCTGCCTGACGCTGGCCCTGGCTGAAAGCATCGGAGGTACTGATTCGACGCTAACGGCTTGGCAACATAATCCTCCTCCCTCCTGAGCCTCCCCCTCCTTCTCCATGCGTGCTCCATCCTTCTCCTCATTCCCCCTCTCCCTTTTCCTCTTCCTCCTCCTTCTCCTCCTCCCCCTCCACCCCGCTTCCCTATGAATCACTCCTCCCTGTTGCACCCGGAGGTAAGTCGGAAGGGCGGACCGATCGTTTCGCATGAGTTTTTATGGTCTTGGACTTTAGGTGTGGCAAGAGCTTGACGGGTTGAGTGCAAGTGGTTTTCACTATGTGGCTCCCGCCTGAGCGCAGCGCACAGTCGTCCTAGACATTTGCAATAATTTCACGCATTTAGGGCGGGTCGGTTGCAAAATGCCGTTATCGCCTCAGCGCCGCGCATATTTGTTTCAAACGCTTGCGGTTGCTTCACGGGTCGAGGGCTGCTCCTTTTCAAAGTGATTCTCGCGTCAGCGCCGCGCACAGTCGTTTCAAACGTGTGCAGGATTCTCACGGATTCCCATGGTCAACGTTATAGACATGATGCTTCCAAACGAGTCAGGAGCGTCAGGGCGCAACAGTTACGTTGATTCGCGGTGTTGAAGCCCTAGGAGTGGCATGCTGGCGCAATTCAGGACCGTCAAGGCGCAACAGTCCGGTTGATTCGTAGCGTTGGGGTCCAGGGAGTGGTGTTTTGGTACGCGGCAGGATTTCCAAACGGTCGTCTCCCAACGGGGGAAATGAAGAGGGCGCTTGGAGCGAGGATTTATTTCAACATCGTTGATGAGTCTTCGGTTTGCACATGTTTTCCTCCTCCTCCTCCACTTCCTCCCCCCTCCCTCACTCATCGCTGCACTGTCAGCTGCTCGACCTTTCCCCAGTCTGAATCTGCATTCGTGGCGCCACCGGGCCACCGCTCTGCTTCTTGAAAGACCGCGCCCCGGCGCGCATGTGAGTTTCCGTCTGTCCGTCCGCCCTGTCTTCTTCCTGCTTCCTTCTTGCGTCAGGCAGACTTTGAGCGGAGCTCGTAGCGTCGTTCCTTGTCTCCCCACGCGCCCCCTCTTAGGATGCAACTCCTGGGGGGGTACTTCAGGTCGGCGATGGTATTCCCTTGGTTGAAAACCGTCTCCATCTGACCGAATCCCGAGGCATGTGGCTCAATCCCGCCGAACCGGGCTTAATCTTTCGCAGCCCTATTCAAATTCCGGATTGTCTTGAATCGTTCTGGCGAAGGCCTCCCAGGAGTTGCCTCCTAACGCCACGCCTAGCATCTCAGACGGGACCTGCACAGCCGAGGCCTGCAAGCTTTTCGGCACCACCTGCACCCCGGGCCCCGCCCGCTCCGGCTGCCTGAGGCCTGTGCCTTGTCTCCCTAGTTGAAGCTGTGCGTAGCCCGCCTAGCTTTTAGCGGAAGAGGTTCGCTCTCGCCCCGCAGGTCAAAATTGTACAGCCGAGGCCGTGGCGGAGTAGGCGACTGCTCATCAGGTCGTGCAGCCCCGAGGCCTGCCCGCACGCAGCTCGCTACTGCCCGCCTCGGCCCGCTCTGCCCGCACGCAGCCGGCCCTGCCCGCACGCAGCTCTCCTCGGGCCCGACTCCCAGAGTCCGGCCGCAGCGCCCCGGCCTTAAGTCGGGCCTGTCCCCCTACAGGGGGATTTTCGACGAAGACTGCAAAATACCCCACAAGTAGTCCAAAAATAATCCTAAAATGGTCGGGGGACTATTTTTTGAGTATGTTTTGACCCTTTTTTATTTTCGTCGAAAATCCCCTTGTAGGGGACAGGCCCGACTTAACCCCAGCCTCATCTCCCGAGTCGGCCCTTGGACGGGCCCCCTGAGCTACGAGGCCTCGGCGCTCCCTTTCGCCCCTCCTCAGAAACTGGAACATATACATTGCCAGTGGCGGGCTGCTCTTCAATCCCCGAACTTTTCCAGGGTCGAGGACGACGTATGGTGTGGTGTGGTGTATAAGGTTTTCCCCGCCTTCCTGCGGAAGCAGTGAAAGATGTATACACCAGGATCCCGTATACACCGGGATCCGCTCTCCTCTGCGAGTTTCAGAGCGGGGCAGGAAAGAGCGTCGGTGTACAGAGTTTGGCTCCTGACCTGCCCCTCCCACCGCCCCACCCCCGCCCGCAGCGGCAGGACCACGAGCGCCAGAAGAGGCGCCTGGCAGAGGCGGAGACCCGCTCTGAGGAGCGACGGCGCCCCTCGGCGACCTTGCCGCCGATAGTCCTCGTCGTCGTCGTCGTCGTCGGAGAAGAAGAAGAAGGAAACGTCGTCGCCCTCGTTGTCGTCGTCGTCCACGTCGTCGTCCGCGTCGTCGTCGTCGTCCTCGTCGTCATCGCCGTCCTCGTCGTCGTCCTCGTCGTAGTCCTCGTCGTCGTCCTCCTCGTCCTCCCCACGAACCAGACGAGCCGAAGTTTTCGAATGCTCGCGTGCGTTCCTGCAGGCTTTCAGGGCCCAGGGCGCTGTTCAGCAGCTGCGCTTTGCCGAGTGCACTCGGGGGGTGCCCCGATGGTCCCGAGCGGCGGCTGGAGACCTGAGGTATGGCCCGGAAGCCAGACGGCACACGAAGGAAACGGGTCCCGCGAGAGACGGGTCCCAGGGTTTTCCCCGTTCTCGGGCTTCGGGGGGCCCTCCCTGGGCCGCAGTGCCGTCACAGGACGACTCGGAACGGACATGTTGGTCTGGGGGGGAGGCCTCGGGGGGGGGGGGGGGGGCAGAGGGGCCCTTTCCCCATCGCTGTTTCCTCTCGCGGCTCCGGCTTCGACTCCGACTCTGGCGTCCCCCCATTTCTGCTCCCCTCTCCCCCTCGCTTCCCCTCCGCTCCCCGTCCCCCCCCCGTGCTCCCCTCTCCCCTCGCCCCCCCCCCCTTTTTTTCCCGCTCAATCCTGTCCCGCTCTCCTCTCGTCCTCCTCCTCCTCCGCCTCCTTCTCCGCATCCTCCTCCTCCTGCTCCTCCTCCGCCTCCTCCTCCCCTCTCCCTGCCCCCTCCCCTCTCTGCCCCTCTTCTCTCCAGGCCCGATTTCCCAGGGACCCGCTACCTCCATGCCAATTGTTCCTTTGTATTGCATGTCCCCGCCCTCTTCCAGGACCGTAAACGGAAGGACAGCCGTTTCTCGAAGGGTGTCCCTGGCCTGATTGCCAGGCCCGCGGGGCGGTCATCTTTCGAGAGGGCGCTCCCCGCAGTGAGCATGAACGCGGCGGGGCTTGGGGCGGGATGATGTTTTACAGCATCATGGATGCACCCTGAGTTTACTCTTGGTTGTGCTCCTCCTCGTCATCCTCGCGCACCCTTCACATTCTCCTCTGTCCCCCCCCGTCCTGTTCATCTTCTCCCCCGCACCCGGCACAAGTTTCCCGCCCCCTTCTTCCTCCTCGTCCGTCTCCTCCTCCTCCTCTGATTGTTGTTCCTCCTCCTCCTTCTCCTCATGCACCCCTTCCCTGCCAACACACCCCCATGCCTCCCCGAATCCTTTTCACCTTTTCCTCATCGTTGTTTCTTCCTCCATCTTGTCCTCCCGTGCCCTTTTCTTCCCTCTTCCCTCCTCATCTCCCACCCGCTGCTCTCCTTCTCCCGATCTCCCCCCTCTCCTCACTGGCCGTGTTGTTGTTGACGGGCGCCGCTTGCCCGTAACCGGGCCCTGCGTGGGACCGCCTGGACTTGTGCGTGGCGCCCGAGGCCGAGGCCCTCCGTTCTGAGCAGGAGAAGGCACCGAGACTTGCGCTCGTCCATCGTACCGATATTTGCACACTTGCCAGAACGCGCCCCGGGAGACCCTGAGATCCTGGCTGGCGTCTCAATTATTTTCACGACGGGCGTTGTCACCCAGTTTCGGCTTCATAACTCTCATTGATCGATCCGCCTCGGATAGTGGCGCAACTCGATGGGGTTCACGGCTTGGTCGGGACTTCATCAGCAAGGCTGCATTTGTTTCGAGACGTCGGATCTCAGCGAGGTCCGCGGAGTGGCAGTACTTATCCGTACCTCTGTGTTTCCCCATCCTCATCCTGCGTCTCGTGGTCTGGGCAACCAGCCGGGCTCGTGCGCCAGCCCGCCACTCGTGGGGCCGCCGAGCCCTTCCCCCGAAACGGACCGTCGTGGCGATGCCAGGACATGAAGCGCAGGATCGACGCCTTCGACGAGATGAAGTCCAAGCTGGAGGCCGGGGCCCGAGCCCGTCTCGGATGGGTCGCGGGGCAATTCGTGGCCCTTCGGATGGTTTTGGCGTGGTCTCGCAGGGCCTCGGCGGCCTCGGCGACCTGGGCGCTCCCGTGTGCGTGCAAAGGCCTGTCTCGTGCACGGGCCAGTGGTGTGCGCAGGCCCTTTGGCGCACACGGGCCCCTTGTCGCCCCTCTCCCTGTGCTGCTCTGCTTTTTCGCAGCCCGATCCGATTTGTGTGTGTGTGTGTGTGTCTGTGTGTGCGTGTGTGTGTGTGTGTGTGTGTGTACGTGTGTGTGTGTGTTTGTATACGTGTCTGTGTCTGTGTCTGTGTCTGTGTCTTTGTCTGTGTCTGTTTGTGTGTGTGTGTCCTGCGCGGGGCCCTCCCCCTCCTTCTCCCGTGCAACGCGGCTTAATTAGCAATTGTATGCCCTACATTTGCCCCACCCGCCAGCGCAGTCACTCTGCCTAGCCGCCGGCGTAAAGATATGTGTGTATGTGTTGTGTGTGTGTGTGTGTGCGTGTGCGTGTGTGTGTGTGTGTTTGTTGTGTGTGTGTGTGTGCATGCGTGCGTGCGTGCGTGCTTGCCCGGCACTGGGCACACCGACACTCACACGACTTGCGAGCCACACGCGCCACCTTGGTGGTTGCCGCTGTCGGTTTTGGTGGGTGGACCAGCCCGTTCCGGGTGGCGCGATGGGGCGGCACCTGCACTGCGCGATTCCGCACAAGGCTTACAGTAGCCTGGGGGAACGCGGGTGGGTGACAGAGCGTGTTTGAGCCTCACGTGTGTGCGTGTGTAAAATGGGAGGAGGGTGGAGGGGCCACGAAGAGGTGCAGCCCGCCAGCCACGGCCATGCCATCGCACCCGAAAGGAGGTGGAGGGAGGGGAGGAAGGGGGAGCGAGGAGACGAGGGGGACAGGCCAGAAGGAGGGAAGGCAGACGCAGGAGAGGAGGAGGACAGGCCAGAAGGAAGGAAGGCAGAGGGGGGGGAAGGGCGGAGAGAAGAGCCAGTGTGTGCAGCTCGGGACGCACCAGGTCGAAGCGCAAGCCATCGAGGTTGGCCAGGCGCGGAACCCTACCTCCGAAGCCGCACGCGACGTCGGACGCGGCGTCGAGGGGGCGGAGTTTGTCACCAGTTGTGTGTGTGTGTTGTGTGTGCGTGTGTGTGTGTGTGTGCCCATGTGTTTGTGTGTGTGTTTGTGTGTGTGTGTGCGCGTGTGTGTGTGCGTGCGTGCGTGCGTGGGTGTGGGTGTGGGTGTGGGTGTGGGTGTGGGTGTGGGTGTGGGTTTGGGTGTGGGTGTGGGTGTGGGTGTGGGTGTGGGTGTGGGTGTGGGTGTGGGTGTGGGTGTGGGTGTGGGTGTGTGTTTGTGTGTGTGTTTGCGTGCGTGCGTGCGTGCGTGCGTGCGTGCGTGCGTGCGTGCGTGCGTGCGTGCGTGCGTGTGTGTGTGTGTGTGTGTGTGTTCGTTCGTTCGTTGCCCGCCGCGAGCGGGACCGTCACATCCTCGCACCAGGCTCGCGCCAGGACGCCCTCCCAGCGAGACATGCCGGTGACGGTGGCGGATGGGGAGGTGCGTGGGTGGGGCACGGTTCGCTGTGCGGGCACCCAGCCATACCGACCAACCAAACAACCCCGCACCGACCCGCAGCCCTTTAGAACTCCCAACCGCCAGGGCTTGCCCCTTTTCTGGAACTGGACACACCTTGCCGTAACCATCGTGCGTCATAACACAAGCACGAACCAGCTCCCACGACACGGCCAGGCAGGCGTGCGTGCTTGCTGCCGCGGTGTGCTGCCCGCTGTGACGTGAAAAAGGTGTTTTAGCCTGTTCTGGGTGGTCTGATGGGGCAACACCCCTCCGCGTGACACCGCACAAGGGCTCGCTTGAGCATGTGAACCCACGGGTGGGCGAGTGTGCGCGTACCGTTGGGCCAGCATGAGGAGTGGGCACGGGGGAGGAGGGAAGGCGGGAAGGAGAGGGAGGGGGGCGAGGGGGGGCAGGAGGGAGAAGGAGGAAGGGGGGAGGGACGGGCGCAGGAGGAAAAGGAGGAGGACGGGAGAAGGAGGAGGGAGGAGGGTGGAGGAGAGGGGACGCTCAGGACGACCTGATCGACTGAAGTGCCGCTCCGCCGGCACGGCGGGCAGGACCACGACGTGCCTGGCCAGCGAAGCCCGCGGCGCAGCTGGCAACCAGCAGAAGCAACCACGCGTCCACCCAGCACCGAGTCTACGGTTGTGGAGGACGATCAATGGAGAGGAAGCATGTTGCCAAATAATTTCCAGATGTCTGAAACATGTATTAACATGCCTTAAACAATAGAAACATGTGTAAAACATGTTTAGAACATGTTTCCGACATTTTCAACACATCGTAAATTCAATGATAGGACAGTTAGGGTGTCCATGGTCATGGCACCCACAAGTCTACGGCGTACGGTAATCCTGGCGAGCAGCCTGCGCGCAGCAAGCCCACCTCCAGAGACCATGAATCGGCCGACGGGGAGACGGAAAGAGAAGCCAGACTTGAGCATCCAGCCTGGTACTAGCAATGGGCGACCGCCTCCAAGCAACCTGACAGACGGCGCAGTCCCAGGAGGCCCGCCAGAACACCATCGCCACCCACAAGAGCCTCAAGCCACGCCACAATGGCTCGGGGCATCGAGCGGGGGCGTCATTGTTTGTAGGGGGTCCTGAGGCGGGGGCGCTGGTCCTGAGCCGAAAAGCAGGGAAGTATCGAGCGCGAGCGCCGATTTTGTTGGAAAGGCGGCCTTGGGGGACGAGCGAGAGCCCGGTCCTGACTGAGAGCTGAGGAAGTATCAAGCCGGAGCGTCGTTGCTATTGTTGTGGGGGGCGGTTTCGGCGGAACCCCGAAACGCCCGAGCGTGAGCCTAGTTTTCAGAGGAAATGCAGCCGGCGCCTAGGAGAGAGCGCATTCAGGGTGTCCAAACATAAAAATCGCTCAGCAATTTAGGTTCAACAACAGAAACAACAACAATCAGTTGAAGACTGTTCGCTCTTACTGGCAGGCGTGTTCTGCAGTCTACATACCCCAACCCTCGATGCCCGCCCACTTCTTCTTCGATCGCACCCCTTTTCGGGGGGAATTTCTTCTTTGTCGGCCACTGGCTGAAGTGCGAGGAACTCTCGAGCGAGAGCGCCTCTCCTGAGTTTCGGGGCCTCCTTGGCCAGGCCAGGGACTCTCGGAATACATATGGGGAAATATCGAATGGGAGGCCCATGTCGCCGTGTCTGGGCCTCCGTTAACTTGCCTGAATTACGAGAAGATGTCGAACGAGAGCGCCGCTCGTGAGTTCGGGGGCCTCTCTGGCAAGGGCCTCTGCGGATACATCTTGAGGCAGTATCGACCGAGAGCCCTTGTCGCCGTAGCTGGGCCTCCACCTTTTTGACTAAATCGCGCGATAGTCTCGAGCGAGAGCGCCGTTCCTGAATTCGGGGGGGCCTTCCTGGCCAGAGGCTATCGGAGTAAATTGTGAGGAAGTATCGAGCCGGACCCTTTGTCGTCCTGGCTGGGCCTCCGCCAACTTGACGCAATTGCAAGGAAGTCTCGAGCGAAAGCGCCGTTCCAGAGTTCGGGGGCCTCTCTGGCCAGGATGGCTCGGGGTGAGTTGTGAGGAAGTCTCGAGCGGGAGCCGTTGTCGTCGTAGCCAGGCCTCCAAGGGCAAACTTTTACACTCAAGCCAACGCTCGCGCGGGAGCCTCGTTTACAGAGAAACCGTAGCCAGCGTCGAGGCGAGAGTGCGCGAAACCGTTTTCGGAGATCAGCAATAGTGTTTGTGAAGGCCTTACGGCCGGTGCCGCCGACCCTGAAGGTTTTGGCCGTCGATGGCGACGGGATGTGTGATCACAGGAAGGAGTTAAAGGACAACGTGACAAGGTAGGCGGAGGAAGTGTCTGAGGAGGAGGAGGAGGAGGTGTGTGAGGAGGAGGAGGAGGAGGAGGAGGAACCGTTTTCGGAGATCAGCAATAATTATTATGCCGGATTTTTTATTCAACAACAACAGCAAAACAGCAGCAACAACAACAACAACAACAGCAACAGCAACAGCAACAACAGCAACAGCAACAGCAACAGCAACAACAACAACAACAACAACTACGACAATCAGTTTGAGCCTGCGCGCTCTTTTCTGCCCGCATGCCATTCAACACGTAGGTCCCAAACCCTCGATACCCGCTCTCTCCGTCTTCGATCGTGCCCCCGCTGGGGGTATATGTCTTTCTCACCTGCAGCGCATATTCCGTGCAGCCCCTAAGGCAGGAGAAGAAAAGGGATGGAAGGAAGGTACAACGGAGAGGGAGGAGGATGGAGCACGGGATTAGCGCCGCTTGTAGGATAGCTCTTAGTTGATGCGCATCCCGCCAACAGTTTGACTACCGACAGCATGTCTTCGAAGGTCACCCAGATTCTGTGTTTGAGAATTGTGGTGCCCGACGCGGATCTGCTCTCGCAGAGGGCCTCGGATCGCAATTGACACAGGGCCCAAGGGTTTCGTTCGCTCGCTCCTCCCCTCATAGCACTCATTATCGGCGCCGCCATCTTCGCCGTTCTTCTCTTCCTTCACCGCTCGAGGCGGAGATCGAGCAGGTGCGCGCGTCCAGCGAAGAGTACCAGGCAAGGCTCGAGGTGCCGAAACGGGAGTGCGAGTCGCAGGCCGAAGGGCGGACGAGTGAAAGAATGATCTCATCAGGGGGGACGACGTGGACTAGGATAAACGTGAAGAGGCGGAGCAGGATGGGGAGGAGAAAGGCGACGACTGTAAGATCGAGAAGTGGACTTTGTTCACGCGGACAGTCAGAGTGAGCAGGAGGAGGAGCAGGATGCCAAGGAGCAGGAGGAGGAATGATGCGGCTTTGAGGGAGGAGTGTCCTCCAAGGATGCTCCTGGGCAGTGCAATCGCCAGATGCGAAGGGTCAGGAAGGGGTGTGCGAGGAGGAAGAGGGTCAAGAGGCGGAAAGACGTCACGATTGCTTCACGGCGTGGGCCCCTGGAGCTCTCGACCCTGCATCTCTGCATCCCTGCTTGTGTTGTCGCTTGACGGTCCAAAGCCGAAACCGGCCTCCCCAGAGGCCCAGATCGGGAAGGATTGACAGTGTCGTCTTTTCGCGACGAGGGAGGTCTGTGGATGGTGCACAAGGAGGAGGAGGAGGAGGAGGAGGAGGAGGAGGAGGAGGAGGAGGAAGAGGAAGAGGAGGAGGAGGAGGAGGAGGAGGAGGAGGAGGAGGACAACGAGGAGGAGGAGGAGGATAACGAGGAGGAGGAGGAGGAGGAGGAGGAGGAGGACGAGGAGGAGGGGGAGGAGAAGAGAGAGCGCGGTGGAGGAGGTGGAGGAGGAATTCGAACCAGGGGGCATCCCAGGGGGCGCGTCTCGCTTGTCCTCGTGCGGGCCCTGTCGCTAGTCCACAGAGCCGAGAAGGAGAAGGAGGAGGAGGGTCATGAGCATGGCCAGAGCGAGCATGAGGGAAGAGGGGAGGAGCAGGCGCTGGAAGTGCACGGGGTGGAGGAGTGGGATGGGGAGGAGCAGAGGAACTGGGAGGAGACGGAGGAGGAGCTGGAGGTGGGAGAGGAGGAGGAGGAGGAGGAGCAAGACGAGGAGTTTCAGGAGGGGCTGGAGGAGGTGGATGCGTGAGGGGGCGGAGGGTCAGAAGGAGGAGGAGGAGGAGGAGCAGGAGGAGAAGAAGGAGCAGGAGGCGGGGGGCGATGGGGCGAGAGGAAGAACAGGGAGAACAGCAGTGGATGGAAGCGTGCGAGGAGGACGAGGAAGAGGGGCTCCCCTTCGACAGGACAAGACTGAGTTCAGGTTGGTTCCTAGGACGGCGAGGGCCATGTCTCTTGCCACCGCGCATGCCGCTCGAGCCTAGAGCAGCCTCCGCCGCTGGGCCGCCTCCAGCGTCCCGAAGCCGTCGGGGACCGTCAATCCTGAAGGCCTACCTGCACTGTCCTGGCCTCCGGCGTCATGACTCAGGCGATCGCAAACATGGATCAAGAGCGCGCGGATTAGCGACGGGTCCCGTTTCCATAGGGGAATCGCGGCTTTCCGCCGCCGAACGAGGCGGCACTGGCCGCATTTGGGGGAGGGCGACCGCGCGCCAAATCCATGGATCGTGAATCCATGTTTGCGCGCCCGCGAATGACTCTCCGCGACGTGAACCCCCCAGGGGCAACGTTCGGAGAGGAGGAACCCATGGGGGGATTCGTCGACCTCAATGGCCCACTCATCGCCTCGGAAGCCTTCCGAACTGTCAGAGAACCTCCTGGATATTTGAATACCTTGGGGGATCATCCGAAGACGCCCGAAAACCTCGGGCTCGAGCCGAAGAGTCCAGAAACCACCTCCGACTACCTGAAAAGCCTCCGAAGCCCTCCAAGGACATCTGGAAACCCTGAAGATCTTAGAGGAACCTGAGAATCCAACCGAAAAACCCTGACTCAGACCCAAGAGCCTACACATCACCTCCGAACACCTCCAAAGCCTCTGGTGCCATCCAAGAACCTCTTTCGATAAATCCGAAAACCTTAGGGGAATCTCCGAACACAACCGACAGCCATTGACTCAAACCCAAGAACCAGCAAACCAGCTCCGAACACCTCCGAAGCCCTCCCAGAGCCTCCGAGAACCCAACAGACACTTCCAACACATTGTTCCGACGCATCGCTCCAACACAAGCAAATCCGAATCGTCCCGAAGCCACCGAACCAACCCCAGCAAGCTCACGAAATCATTCGGAAACATCAGACAGCAGCCTCGGGAAGCCTCCCGATCTCTCTTGCTGCACTCTTCGCAAGAGCCCGTGGCAGGCCTCGCCGCAGTCGGCGACCGCGATCGTTCAGACGGACCTCTCCTACCAGTGCGCCCGAGCGGCGGCCTGTGGGGAGACGGCTTCCCCCCTCTCCGCAGACTCGGAGCCTGGGCTCTGTCGACGTCCGCTTGTCTGTGCGGGTTCTCTCCGAGAGCCTCGCCGCCCTCCCACCTTCCCCCTCCCTCGTGCCATCCTCCCTCTCCTGCCCTTCCTCCTCCCTGGCCCCCTCTCGTTCCTCGTCGCCATTCCCCTCCTCCAGAGGAAGGACGGGGAGGAGCTTGAATGAGGACGGGGATGATGGAGAAGGGACGGAGGGAGGGAAAGCTTCGAAGATTTTGTCACCCACGATATCACCACCGATCGGTGGGTCGCCCCCCAGTGCATATTGCACCGATCACAAGTTCATGCTCACCGCCGCATCCGTCACCGCACGTAGCCATGACACCACAATCATATTGCGAAGACTTTACAGCCGGTGCCGCCAGCCCTGAAGGAAGGCGGGACCTCCCCCGGGACCCTCACTGCCGACCCCTCCCGGGACCCGCCGGGACCCCGTGGGGCGGGGGTGGCAGTCTGACCTGCGGGACCCCCCTTCCGCATCACAGGCGGGCTCGGCCCCCGCTTGCGCGCGCCCCCCCGCGACCTGCAGAGGCCCCAGGTGTGGCGGCATTCTGACCCGGGACCCCCTCCCGCCCCACCCACGACAACGACGACGACGACGACGACGACGACGACGACGACGACGACGACGACGACGACGACGACGTCTCTCACTCGTCAAAGTGTCGGCGGATCCATTGGGAATCCATGGCGGAGGTATAGGCCATACCGCTATGTTGCGATTGGTATTGACGGCAGTTGGTGCCATCTCAAGCTAAGTAGTCGACCACAAACAGTGGTATGTCCGCGCCTACGTATGCTGTGGAGCTGGATGGTGGTTCAAATGCTGGGGCGAATCGTTCTCGCAGCGATCGGGAGCGGGAATCAGATTACATCGTTCGTTGGCTCTGGCGGGATACTGGAGAGCAGAGCTCGATTTGTGCGACAGCCTCAATCAATACCGACGCTGGGGAGACGACAAAGAACAATGCTCGATGTCGGTCGGGTAAGCAACAATGGAGGATTTTAGCCTCTGTTGTCTTTGTCATTCGCAGACGTTCTGGCACACCGTGCGTAGCGCGACAAACATCAGCACGTGGCTTAGATATCATTGCAGGGCAGCTAAATCGGAATCTATTGCGTAGGGAGGGAGGAAGGGAGGGAGGAGTGAGTGAGGGAGGGATAGAGGGAGGAGGAGGAGGAGGAGGAGGAGGAGGAGGAGGAGGAGGAGGAGGAGGAGGAAGAGGAGGAGGAGGAGGAGGGGGATATGGCGGGAAGAGATGAATAGATGAGACATGGAGCATGGGCAGGAGGTGGGGGAGAATGAGGAGGGACAGGATGAGGATGGGGAGGAGAATGGGGACGAGGGGGGAGGAGGAGAGTGAGGATGGAGAAGGGGGAGCATGAGAGGATCATTGTGAGGCGGAGAACGGTGATGACGCGGGGAAGTAAGAGGAGGAGAAGGGATGGGGATGAGGACGAGGAAAGTGGAGGACGGGGATGACGAGGGGAGCAAGAAGAGAGGAGTGATGTCAAAGAGGGTTTGGAATGTTTCGAGTGCCCTCCGCCCACTTAGCGGTGTTACGCAACCTCTTTGAGCCTCTCAGAGCAATTGCGACCCACGTGTAAGCCAGGCAGGGCCAGGCATACGTAACCACCATAATCGGGAAAACTTGAGACTCGAGTGCGCCGGGACTTGGGTTTGCCGACGGTTTTTGACGAGCGCGTCCTGGAATTTGACGGTCCAGTTTGTCCAGTTTTCGTGAGATGTTTGTAGCCAGAGCTCGCGTCAAATTTCAGATTGGGTCTTTTCACTTTCATGGTGACACCGTCTGACCAACCCGAGTCCCCCGCTCCCGAGTCTGACGTCTCCCCGACATCACCCCCATTTCCCCCTAGCAGCCCCCGCGGCGATCCCAATAGGCATCCACCCACCGTGTGATGTGAACTCACACATCTCGGGCATGCGTCAGCAAAGCCCCCCTCTAGGGATCTGAAGAATAACATATAACCTCGGAGGTCCACGCGGATTTCTTAGATACGCGCTGGACCTCCCGCCCTGGCGTGCGGAGCGCGCCAGGGGCGGCGCTGGAGGCGCCGCAAGGGGGCCCAGCGCCGATCCGAGAAACCCGCGCGGACCCCCGAGCTTTTATGGTTGTGTCATTATTCGGTTCCCTTGCGAAATCCCATGTCTCGGCGCGAACGCGAACGCATGCATTTGTCCTTGCGTCAGCACAGGCCCCCTCCCCTCCTCCTCCTCCTCCCTCCTCTTCCTCCTCCTCCTCCTCCTCCTCCTCCTCTTCCCTCCTCCTCCTAGTCCCTCCTCCTCCTCATCCTCCTCCTCCTTCTCCTCCTCCTCCTCCTCATCCCCCTGCAGCGGGCCAGCCATGCCGGGCCACATGGACCCCTCGCCGCGGGAGCGGCCTCTGCGCGACGGGGTGCCTCCCCTGCCCCTGGCGCGCGGCGGCCTCCGCGGGGCCCTCGACCGGCTGTCCCCGCGGAGCCCCCGGGCTTCGCCGCGGGGCGCGGCGGCGGGGCCTTCCGCGTCGGAGCGCGGGAAGGCCGGCGGCGGCGCCGCCGCCGCCGCCGGTCCATGACCCAGACATGATCGCGTCGTGGCAAAAATCAGGACGGGAGGTTTTTGGCTGTTTTCGGCCTCGGGGGGCCCTCACCGGGCCTCGGGACCCTCAAGAACCGACTCGGAACGAAAAACCGGTCCTCAGGGAAAGTGTCGGGACTTCCAGGGATCCCGTATTGAAAAATCAGGACGTCGCACATCTTAGGAGATCCTTCAAGCAGTGACGGGGCGTCTTTGCTGGCCTATAGGCCCACCGAAGAATGTTCTAAGAGCCGTTCTAAGAGCCTCTGTGTGGTTTGTAAGACCTGTTCTTAGAACATGTCTGTCTAGGGATAGTATTGCTTGTCTTCGTGCTTCAAACATTGTTGGGTTCTGAGGAAAAGTTCCTGGTAGGCCTATCGGGATGCCAGACAGTCGGTCCCTAAGATCCAGGCGTCGAGAATTTTCAGAGCCTGGCGTGTTCGCCCGGCCCCGGGACCAGCACAGACAATCCCAGCTGCAAGGATGCCACAGAAATATTGGGTCCAGGCCTCTGGTTGTGATTACTGGCGATGCTGCATCTCTTTTGCCGGGACCAGCACAGACAGTCCTGGCTGCAAGGATGCCACAGAACTATTGGGTCCATGCCTCTGGTTGTGATCATTGGCGATGCTGCACCTTTTTTGCCAGGACCAGCACAGACAGTCCCAGCTGCAAGGATGCCACAGAAATATTGGGTCCAGGACTCTGGTTGTGATCACTGGCGATGCTGGATCTCTTTTGCCGGGACAAGCACAGACAGTCCCAGCTGCAAGGATGCCACATAAAGATTGGGTCCAGGCCTCCAGGTGTGATTATTGGCGATGCTGCACTTGTTTTGCAGAGTCTGATCTCAGGCGTCCCGGATCCCTGACGACATGTTCTGGTCAATCCCGGCCTCTATTCTCGAAGGTCAGCCTTTGGGGCCGTTGCTGGGCCCACGGGGCCATCCAGAGCGGATCTCGGGTGACAAAGTAGGGCACCGGGGAAGGAGTCGGAACCTTTAGGGGCGCGCGTTGAGAGCTACGGGGAATGGGTCGGGGCTTCCTGGGGCCACGCATTCAAACAAGGAAGGCGTCGGGTGGCGTCGTCGCCGTTTGTCATGCTGTTCCACCTCAGCGAGGCCAGGGGGGCAGGAGTTGTCCCCCTCGTTATTCGAGCATCCTGTGAAGATCGTTCTGGGTTCAGGTTTCTTGCAGTGTAATTAGTTGCATACCTACAGCGCCACCCTCCGGATGATAGTGAGGTTTGGGGAAAAGAACCAATTGATGACAATTGCTATGTTTGTGATTATGACGATGCTGGTAATGCGCTCACGAGTTGGCGACGATGCACGGTGACGATGCTGGTGGCAATGCATGATGGCGATTGTGGTGGTGGTGGCGCATGGCGACGATGCTGTCGACGAGCGGGGCATCGCAAAGGGGCCGCACGCAGGAGTAGCAGTGCATCACGCAACCTCGCGTGACAGACGATACTTCTGTGATTGCGTCACTACCGCCATCACGACCAAATAAGTTCCACCACTACTGTGATGTGATTGTTGATTGTTGAGTATGATGGTTGATTGTTGAGTGCGGTTGCGCGTGTCATTGTGATGGTGGTGGTGGTTCTGCGTTCGCGTCATTGTTTCCGCATCGCTTCAATCTCACCCCCAACGTCTCACTATCGGTTTCACCCGCGACCCTGGTAACCATCGGGACACGATCGGGGCACCATCACACCACCGTGACGCCATCGGGACACCATCGGGACACCATCGGGACACCATCGGGACACCGCGGGACATTGTCGGGACACCATGAGGACACCACAAGACGCCAACTGATGCACTGGGACACCATTAGGACACCATCGGGACACCAGTCGGGACACCACTGGGGACACCACAGGACAGGACAGTACGGCGGGACACCCCGCGGCCACCGCCCGCCACGCGACCAGGGTTTTGGGCGGACTTCTTTCCTCGCCGCGCCCCAGCCAGAGGAGGGGGTTCATTCCATTCGCCCCCCCACGCAGCTTCGCATCGCCCGCACGCGCGACACGAACCCGAAACCGAAGCCGATTTCCTGGTGGGGGGCCCTCACTTCTGTTTGACCACCAACCTCTGACCCACTTCAGCACAGGAGGGAGGTCGCAGATAGCAGCGCAGTAGCAGAACTTCCCCTTCGCAGGCGCTTGCCCCAGAGGTTTGGCAAGAGTCCGTGCATGTAGCAGCGTAGTTAGTTGCCCCGCGTCCAGTGAAACAATCAGTGTGCGCCGCCGCTGCCGCTTGTCGTCGCCAGTCATCGCAGCTGGTCTCTGAGATCCGACGTCTCGAAAAAAATGCAAAACCGTGAAAGAACACGACCAGAGCCTCTTGCCCCATCGTTCTGCGCGACTATTCGAGCCTCATCGATCTGTGAGGGTCCCGGGACCCGAGACTGGGCAAAAACGCTTGGTGTGAAGCAAACACACCGCCCGCATCTCAGGGGTCGTCGCCGCCAGCCGTCGCAGGGCCGTCGTTGCTGGTCGGTCGCCGTGGGCCGTCGCCTCGCGCTGCGAGGCCAACAAAATCCGCAGCCCGCGGCCGCCGGATGCCCTCGAGGGCTGCGCGGGGGAGAGGCAAGCACTGCCCGCGGTGCCGGCCGGGCACGCCCAGGGCGCGGCGGAGGCGGACCCGCACCTGCTTGCCAGGGCGGTAGTCGAGGCGATGGGGGGCAAAACACGGCCCAAGCATACAGTCAACGACGACGACGACGGCGCCGACGACGACGACGGAGCCGACGACGACGACGACGGCGCCAGCGCCAGCGCCGACGACGGCGACGACAACGACATCGACGACGACGACGACGACGACGACGACGACGACGACGGCGGCGGCGGCGGCGGCGGCGGCGACGACGACAACGGCGCCGACGCACCAAGGATGAGCAACTTTCCAAGGTTACCTTTGCATCCTTCCCCTTGGGCCCATCCTTGGCCGCTTTCGCTGGCCGCGCCCCCGCTCGCAGAGTGTCGACGCGGCCCTCCAAGGCCCCTTGCATCCTTATCGTGCATGCCCATTCTACGGGTTGACCGTGTGTCGGGGAGTTCCGCGCGGACTTCTTGGATCAGCGCCCTGCCCTGGTCGGGCCAGACGAAAGGGGGGGATAGGGAAAGGGGGGTTACGACATCTGCTGCATGCAGCTGGTTTCGGCCCCGCCGCCGGGCCTCCCGGCGCCGGGAGGCGCCGGGAAAATCAGCTACGTGAGCTGATTCTCACCCCCGCCTTTGCTATCCCCCCCTTTCGCCGGGCCCGACAGGCCCAGACCCCCTCGAGTCCTTCAGGCGATCCGAAGCATGGATCAAGGGGGCGTGGATGAGCGGCGGGCCCCGCTTCCATGGGAAACCGCGGACTTCCGCCGCCGAGCTACGTGAGCTGATTCTCACCCCCTCCCCTTTGCTATCCCCCCCTTCATTTCCATGGGAAACCGCGGACTTCCGCCGCCGAGCTACGTGAGCTGATTCTCACCCCCTCCCCTTTGCTATCCCCCCTCTTCGCCCGGCCCGAGACTCGGGCCGTCCTCCGAGGCTCTCTCTCGGGCGGTCGGGGGCCCCAGGGCTTTCTAGGCCGTACACTGACGGACCGCGCGGGTGAGGTCCTTCGGCTCCCTCGGGGTGCCGAGGGCCCCGCGCGGTCTGGCGTGCGAGGCGGCCCCAGGACCTTTTTCGAGGCCCTGGTCGCCCGAGGCGTCCTCCCCGAGAACGGGCCGAGGCCCCCCCAACGCCGCGCGGTGGCTCCCCAGACCTCCGACGTCCCGAGAAACTCACGACGAAGGTTTTTGACGATGTTCGGCCTCTGGAGGCCCTCGCCAGGCCTCGGGAGCGTCAAAAAACGACTCGGGATGAAAAACTGGTCCCAGGGAAGGTCTCCAGACTTCCGGGGGCCGACGTCGTGAGTTTCTCACGACGTCGGGGGTCTGGGTCCGATGCCACACGGTGTGGCCACCACGCCGCTTGGAAATCTCCGGCCCCTGGCGCGCGGAGCGCGCCAGGTGCGGCGCAGGCGGACGCGCACCCACCAGGCCGGGGTCGATCCCGGCAATCGAAGGCCCCGAAGCGCAAGAAGCGCAAGATGGAGGCGTCCGGCCGCAAGCGTGTCAGATCCCGCTCGGGAGGCGTCGGGGAAGCGAGAGGCCGGCAGACCCCAGGCGGGCGTGGGAGGCCGCCGCAAGCCGAGAGCCGCGGTGGGCGGATGGAGGCGCTGCCAGTCACCGGGCGTGTTCCACTGCTCGCAAAGTGCCTACTCGCAAACGTCCGAAAAGCACATGTCCGCTTTGGTCTAATTTATTGTAGACCCTCCGCGGCGGATCCAGGCCATTTGCGAGTAGCTACTTTGCGAGTAGTGGAACGCGCTCGTCTAGCCAGGGGGGCCCAGGGCGCTGATCCAAGAAATCCGCGCAGACCTCACGCACTCTGATTATGCCGTGTTCTGTCCCTCGAAAGGCGGTGCGCGGGGAGCTGCGGGAGCCGTCGGGGTTTATCGCCACGGGCACGGGGGAGGGTGGCTGGAGGAAGAGGAGGAGGAGGAGGAGGAGGAGGAGGAGGAGGAGGAGCGATGGGGCGGGAGGCCGATGCAGCAGGAGGAGGAGGAAGAGGAGGAGGAGGAGGAGGAGGAGGAGGAGGACGAGGAGGAGGAGCAGGAGGAGGAGGAGGAGGAGGAGGAGAGGAAGAGGAGGAGGATGAGAAGCATGAGAATTAGGAGGAGGAGGCGGAGGATGAAATGAAGGAGGAGGAGGAGGAGGATCAGAAGGAGGAGGAGGAGGAGGAGGAGGAGGTAAGGAGCGAGTAGGAAGAGCGAGTAGGAGGAGCGATGGGCAGGGAGGACGAGGGAGCAGGTGGAGGAGGGAGTACTAGGGAGGAGCGTACGGCAACAGGGGAGCCTGACACGCGTGCACACGTGCGACGCACCACGCAGATCGCCCGTGCAAACGCACAAAACAAGCATGGCATAGGGGACCGATTTGCGGGCCAACCACGTCAGCAGGCCGTTCTGCGAGCTCCTCATTCTGGCCGAGACGATCGGTCTCAGCCCGGCCACATATTCGGATATGTCATCCGCTTCGGGCGGCCACGTGGTGCTCGTGATCAGGACCCTCGTTGCCCCAGCCTTCCCGGCAGGCTCGGGGAACGGAGGAGTGCGCGGCAGGTGCCATTATGAGACGAACAGGTGCACGTGCGCCAGGGGTTCCACGAGCTGGCCAGAGCCTCCGGAGCGCGACCGTTCAAGCTCGCCTCGACGATTGGCGCCGGCGCCTCCGCCGCCTGGGACGGCAAGAAGTTCATCGAGCGCGGGCCCTGCGCCGAGGGAGACGGGCTCAGGCGCAACCGCACCGAGGGGGACGAGCCCGGCGACGACCCCTTCCTCCACGAGCGCGTCGCCAGCATGCGACTCGATGGCGCGGACGCCATGGACGAGGACGCTGGCATGCCGCTCGCCGAGTGTCGCAAGCCAGTAGCGCTGGAGGAAGCTGCCCGCGCGGGCGCCCAGTCTCCAGCCATGCCGGCAGAGGGGGGCCCCGGGCAAGTTGCGGAGCCGTCCGCTGCTGCCCTGCCGCCGCCAGCTGCGCCGCCGCCGCCGCAGGCCCCCGCCGCGCCCCGCCCTGCAGCCCAGCGGCGGCCCCGCGTCTACTGGCCAGTGCCCGGCTGCCCGCGCGCCGATTCCGCCGCGTCGGCGGGGCGGGCCAGCCCGGAGAGCATGCGGGTCCACTTGAACGAGCACGCGGCGGGGCGCTTCCCCAACCTGCCCCCCGTCCCGCAGGCATTCTTGAACCAGCACGCCTTGGGGCAGCGTTCGGTGTGTCAGCGGTTCTTGAACCTCCGCTTCCAGGGGGTGTGCCCCCGGTGCCGGCCAGCAGCGCGCGCGGCGGCCGCGGCAGTTGCCCCGGCCCTCCCGCGGGCACTGGCGCCGCGGCCGGCCACCCTGGACTCCCATCGCTGCGGGTGGTCTTCTCCAGCCGCGCTGGTACGAGGCGCAACTTGCCCAAGGGGGCCAGGGCGTTGTGGGCGCAGTGCTTGGTGCAGGCCGTGGCGTTGGCGGTCCACCACAACACCGAAGCAGCTTGGGTCCAGCTGGCCATGCTGCCCAAGTGCGTGCTGCGTCCGCACAGCCGCGGGGGCCGAGGCAACCGAAACGCCAGCGAGCAGGAGGCCAAGAGCCTCTGCCGCCGCTGGCTGGAGGGAGAGCGCCAGACGCTCTGGGCAGAAACAACGGAGCGGCGCCAGACAGGGGGGACGGACAAGGCGACTCACAGAACACAGCGCTGCCTCGACTTGGCTTCGGAAGGGCTCTACTCGAAAAGCTGCGCTTCGTTGACGTCGGAGCCGCCCGTGTCCGTCACGCAGGCCGTCGTGGATCAGATGGGCCGCAAACACCCCGCAGTCAGCAACCAATTGTGGACCGGGCCAGCCTGCCTGCTGTCCACGCGGCCGCCGCCGCCCAGGTCGACGTTCCTGTCGTCCAGAAAGAAGTGCGGGCCCTCCCTAAGGGCTCAGCCGCTGGCACCGCTGGTCTGCGCCCCAAACACCTGCAGGACGCCTTGGCGACGGCAGCCCACAGGGGCGAGATCGTCGAGCAGCTCGCTGGTCTCGTCAACGTGCTCGCGCGCGGCCAGGCTCTGGCGGCGGTCGCGGTTTGCTTTGCTGGCGCTTCGCTGGTGGTTCTCCCGAAGAACGATGGCGGCCTCCGTCCGGTGGCCGTCCGCGAGGCACACCGCCGCCCGGTGGGCAAGTGCCTCGGCAAGGAGGTCGCCGAGGCTGCCCGCGACCGCCTGGCGCCCCTCCAGGTAGGCGCGGCCGTCCCAGGAGGCGCGCAGGCGGCGATCCACGTGGCCAGGCAGTGATTCACGCGCAACCGTGGCGACAGGGACAAAGTCTTCGTGAAGTTGGACCTCTCGAGCGCTTTCAACACCTTTCACCGGAGGGCCGTCCTCAGAGCAGTGCGCGAGAATTTTCCTGCGCTGGCACCCTGGGCGGACTGGCGCCACGGCAGCCCCATCGCTGCTCTTCCTCGGCAAACAGACGCTGACCTCCTAGTGCGGTGTCCAGCAGGGCGACCCGCTTGGCCCGGTGCTCTCCTCTCTGGCACTCCAGCTCTGCGCGGAGACGGCGCGCCGCAGCAGCCTCAGGGAGTTCGCTCAGGACGCCGGCCTGGATTTCATTTTCTTATACTTGGACGACGGCCGCGCGGCGGGCGACAGACAGGCCGCGGCGCGCTTCCTGCACCTCGTCGTGGCCGAGCTCGCAGCAGTCGGCTTCGACCTCAGCGCGGGGCCGGGCAAGTGCGAGGTTGTCCCTGCGGCGGGGGCAGACAGCCGCGCGTCCGCGGCGGATTTCCCGCCGGGGCTTCCGACGGCGCTCCGACGGCTGCTTCGAGCTCCCCGGCGCGCCCATCGGGAGCGACGATTTCTGCCGCCAGCACGCGCAGAAACGAGTGAAGAAGGCAGCGGAGCTCCTAGACGCACTGGCCGGCTTGGAGGACGCACAGCTACTGTTGTGTGCCTCCGACTGCAAGCTCGGCTACTCGGCGCGCGCGGTGCCGCCCTCCGCCCGCGCCGAGGCCCTCCTGGAGATGGACGCCGCAGTGCGCCCCTGCATGAAACAGTTTGCTAGCGCTTCCCTCGCCGACGACTCCTGGGCCCAAGCACAGCTGAAACTGAACAAGGGCGGCTTGGGGCTGCGCTCCGCCGAGAAGCATTCGCCTGCGGCCGACCTCTCTTCGCGCGCCAGGAGCAGCGAGTTGTGCTGGTCAGTGTGCGCGGGCTACACTGACGACGCCGCGGGCGACGCCGGGGCCCTGACCACGGCTCTCCAGACCCACAACGCCAGCGTGGCGGAGGCTGACCGGGCCGGGCGCTTCGACTGCTGCGAGACACACTCCAACGAGAAGACTCTCTCGGGCCACGTCGACGACGCTGCGCGCGCCGCCCTCTGGGGCCGCCCCTCGCCCGAAACGCGCGCCCGCCTCGCTTTGGTGGCCGCGCCTGGCGTCAGCGCGCACCTGCAGGCGCCCTCCAGCGAGGCGCTCGGCACGGCGGCCCCGCACAGCCTGATGCAGATTGGGATCGAGCGACGGCCCTGGGCCCAGCTGATCGACGAGGAAGCATTCTGCCCGGCGTGCGGGGAAGTCATGGACGCGCACTGCGACCGCGCCTGGGCGCGCGCCTGCCAGGGCGACCGCGCGCGCCGCCACAACAAGCTGCGAAACGGCACCTTCTTACTCGCCGCCCAGGCCGCCGGCTTCTCGGGGGCGGAGCTAGAGCGGCCTGGACTGCTGCCGCCGCGGGCGCCGGGCGAGGGGCCGAACGCCGAGGAGCCTGACGGCGACGGACTTGACGACGCCGGCCGCCGGCCAGCGGATGTCTATGTCCCCAGGTGGCGCGGCGGGCTCTCGGCCGCCCTGGACTTTGCGGTGACGTCGGGTTTGCGCGCGGACATCATCGCGCTCTTCGCTGCCGACCCCGGCGCCGCCCTTGACAGGTACGAGGAGTGCAAGCGGCAGCACCAGGGCACGGCGCAGGCCTGCTGCGACGCGGACTTCAGCTTCATCCCGATGGCGGTGGAGGCGCACGGCGGGAGCTGGGGCGGCGAGGCGCGCCGCGCCTTCGCCGTGCTGGCCACGCGCGCGGCCGACGCGCGCGGGGGGGAGGCCGCCGGCACGGCGGACAGGATGGCCCAGCGACTCTCCATCTTCCTTCACCGGGAGAACGCGCGGGCCATTCTGCAGCGGCTGCAGCAGCCGCGGCCAGGGGCGACTCCGGCCCGCCTGGCGGCGGCGGCGGCGGTGCAAGCGGCGGCGGCAGCGGCCGTCGCGCGAGGCGCAAGGACAGGCGGCGGGCGCCGAGGACGACGAGGCGAGGGAGGGCGACCAGGAGCAGGAGGAGGAGCAGGAGGAGGAGGAGGAGGAGGAGGAGGCGCTGGCGGCGCGGGGAGGATGAGGAGGGCGAGGAGGAGGACGACGACGAGACCATGAGCAGGGGACAGAGGAGCGCAGAGGGAGCCCGCAGTGGGCATGAGACGCCAGGAGGTGAGTTATCAGTCTCAGAAGGACGGCCGTCGCGCGGGGCACCAGAGAGGCTGTCGAGGCTGCTGCTGCTGCTGTTGCTTGCTGGAGGAGGAGGAGGAGGAGGAGGAGGAGGAGGAGGAGGAGGAGGAGGAGGAGGAGGAGGAGGAGGAGGAGGAGGAGGAGAAGGAGGAGGAGGAGGCAATGAGGACGGGACAGTGGAGCGCAGAGGGAGCCTTGAGGAGGCGGCCAGGAGGCGGGCGAGGCGAGGCAGGAGGAGGCGGCGCATGCAGCGGAGTGCTCGTCTCCGCGGAGTGCTCGTCTCCCCGGACCTGGCCGACGGTTGCATTGGCGCCCCGCCCTGCGCCCTCGTCATCAAGTACGACGCCGCTGATGACAAGTACGGGTACGGGAGCCTCACGTCTTGCCTGGACACCAGCTTGTGCGACCTGTTCGCGCACCGCCTCGCGGACACCCTGCGGGCCGCGGGCCCTGGGAGGCGCCCGCGGACCCGCCTGCTCCGTGCCGAGGGAGACGCGCGCGGTGGAGCGCCGCGGCAGGGGCGCCTGGAGGCCGGCCGGTGCCGCGCGAGGGCGCGGCGGCGCCAGCTAAGGCGCCAGCCGGGGCGCCGGCGGTCGTCGGTCTGAGCAGTGTTGGTATGCATGCGACCAAAAGTCCAAATCACGTGTGGCCAGGGTCGGACGGCACGACACAGCGGGCGGTGACATGCCCAGAGAGGAATGGAAGTAGGCCGATCCAATATCTGCCCGACTGGGCACAAGCTAGGGTTACTCGCCTGCGCGGCCAGAACAGACTGCCAGCTGGACGGGCCATGATGCCCGAGGATAAACACCAGCAGGCACCACGAGCCCGCACGCCGAGAGGCGGGCAGGGACCAGAAGCAAAGAAAAGACGGAGCCGCGAAGTGCCTGGCACGCGCGAGGCCCCGGTGGCGCAGCACGCCACACGGCGGCAACACCCGACGAACGGTGTGCGAGGCAGCGGCCGTCAATCTGAGCCTCTGGAGTCGGTCAGCGGGACTGGCTCCCTTGGGCGGGACACCCACCGTCTTGAGACAACTAGCTCTTGTATCTTATAAGAAGCGAGCTGGGCTCCGCTGCGGCCGCGGGGCCGCCAGAAGAAAGAACGGCACGGGAGGGATTTGCAGGCGATGCTCTTCCTCCAGGGGTTGAAGGTCCCCTGGTGGCTGGGCTTTGGAGAGCAGCAGCCACCGACACATGGGCTCCGCACCCTGGCGCGCACCGCTATGCCCTGGGCGCCCATCCCGTGGGCTCAAGCCCAGACGTTGGGCTACAGATCGACTGGGAGGCGCTTGGAAGTGATAGCGCAGCCACCCCCGATGTGGGTCAGGCCCTGCTGGCAGCGCTTCGGGAGGGGAGGACCGCGCGGCCCCTGGTGCTGCAGCGCCTGGGCGGGGTTGCCGCCCTCCCTTTCCCGCGCCTGGGATGCAGCTCCCCCTCCCGGCCCAGCAGTGCCCCCACCACCTCCACCAGAGGATGATCTGGGGCAGACAGCAGGGCTCATTTCGATTCCTCCGATTCGATTCGATGTCGATGGTTTCCGATTCCGATTCGATTCGATTTGGATTCCGATTTTGGCTCCGATTTCTCAATGGAGGCCCACTTGTCCGCCGATGTCCGCTGATTCGACTTGTCCCGGCTCGGCTGCCGATTTCTGCCGATCCGACTCATTCCGATCGCCGATCCGAGTTATCGATTCGATTCTTGGTCCTGTGTGCTGAAGGATATGGGGCAGACAGTCTCGAGATCGGCAGTGACCCCGACACTCCTGTGGTCTTGGTGGGGTCCTTTACTCAATCCCGGCCAAAGGTCGCTACGAACGGGCGGCCTGCTCCGATATATCTGAGCAAGCAGCCTCATTCGCCCACCTGTGGTGAAGGCGGCACAGGCCTGGCAGATACACGCGGAACTCTGGTCACGAAGGTCAGCTGCCAGGCAATGGTGTTCGAGCTCTCCCAGCTTTGCGGGGTCGACGCGAAGCACACGATTACAAAATCCCAGGGGCAGGTTGCAGCCGCGGCCCTGGATCCCCGCATACATTGAGCGCAGTCGGTGGAGGAGGAGGAGGAGGAGGAGCAGGAGGAGGAGGAGGAGGAGGAGGAGGAGGAGGAGGAGCAGGAGGAAGAGGAGGAGCAGGAGGTGGAGGAGGTGGAGGAGGAGGAGGAGGACGAAGAGGAGGAGGACGAGGAGGAAGAAGAGGAGGACGAGGGGTCAGAGCAGCAGGACGAGGGAGCCTGGCCCATGGGGGGAGTTGACCCAGGGGGGGGGGTCATCGACCCACAATCGCCCATTCATCGCCAAGCAAGGCCCAGGGGCCCACCACCCCGCTGCGGAGCGTGCGGTTTCGCCAGCGGGGTCCTGTCGCCGATCTGTCGGCGATGCCTCGCCGATGTTAGGTCACTGTTTCCCCTCCCCCCTGCGCCAGTCCCTCCGACGGTTGCCCCTCGGTATAGGGTCGGAGGATCGTGCCGCATCGGCGATGCATCGGCGATGCAGCCGGGCCGCTGAAGAAGGAACCCGTTTCATTGGGGAGGGGCTCGATGTTATTTCATGGTCTTGCAGCTTTGCTCAGGTTGTCCTGAGGTTTTCTGGGGGAGATCGAAGTTACAATTACGAAAAAACGGGCCTCGTTCCGTATTTAGGGTTCCATGTTCAAGCAGTGGCGAAGCGTCTTGGGGCGCCTATAGCCCTACCAAACACTTTTCTAAGAATCTCTTGTGGTTCCCACGAAATGTTCTTAGAACATTTCTGGTTGGGACTGTCATGTTTTATCACATCGGGCTTATGTTCTGAGAACATTGTTTCTGTTCTTAGAGCATTTTTGGGGTTCCACAACATTTCGTGGCAGGAGTATAGGAATGCCGGGACGGTCGGCCCCTGCTCCACATATGACAGCGCTTCGACTGTACGGCGCGATCCTCCCTGGAGGAGCAACTCCGGGAGCAGCTGCGCGAGGCGACCATTGCCCTCGAGCGGGCCGTGCGCTCGGAGGTGGCCCTGGCCGTGACCTGGGCCGTGTCGGCCTCGCCGGGCGCGGGCCCGCGCGCGCAGACGAGCCCTGGCGGGCACGGCGAGGGCGAGGCTCGGACCGTCGGAGGAGGGCAATCGAAGAAGAGAAGATGCGCATAAGCCTGGCATCGCTCGGACATGTGCATTTTTTCTCGGCGAGAGCCATCGAGGAGCATCGTTGATCATATGGCGAAAAAGCCACGCACGAAACCGAACAAAGCACAGGGAATGGACGTCTGAGCGATGGCCAGTGTGCACACTCTTCCGACGCTCCGCGCGGAGTTCTTGGGTCCGCGCTGCGCCCGCCCGCCCTGGCGGCGCCTCGGGCGCCGCACCTGGCGCGCTCCGCGCGGCAGGGAGGTGGCTGCAGCCCAGGTCCAACGAATCCGCGCAGCTCTCCAAATTTTTTTTTTGTGTATGGCAGGTCTTGTTCTCCGAGGCAGGTCGAGACAGCGGCGGCCCTCTCTTGAGCTCTTCGCCCTTCCCGGGCCTGCTGGAGGCTGTTGGTCGCCCTGGCTGGGTCCGTCTCGACAGGCGGGTCAGTATGGAGCCTCGTGGGGGGGGGGTCCGGGGACCGATTGCGAGCAGATTCGGGCCGGGCGGGACGGACGCCGTCATCTCAGGGGCGCGCGTAACGGGGTTCCGCGCAACCAGGGCTCAGCCGGAGCGCCAGATCCTGGCTAGATCCTGCGAGGCTGGTGTCTGGCTGAGCCGGGTTTGGAAGCCGCTCGCGGCTGTCGAGGTGACCCTACATCTTGCTTGAGCCAGGTTTGGGAAGCCCCCAACAAGTTGAAGCGCATTTGGTCTAAACTGGCTGAGCCAGGCCGGCACTGAGCCTGGTTGATCCACGCCCGATGTCTCGACTGGCCCTCCTCCAAAAGGTGCACAGGCCCGGTTCGCCGACAGGCAAGTTCAGAAGCGAGGCGCAAGACCAGCCGACCGGCAGGGAGTCTCGATCGTCGAACATGTCATCAATATCGAGTGCGAGCAAGGCAGATCGCTCGGTCGAAGTGCCGACCATGCATCTCTCAAAGTTCGCGGAGACGCCTGCACAGACAGAGGTGCTTGACGGTGGCGGCAAAAGGTTTGTCGATTGTGTCGACTATTTATGGAACTTGAAGGAGCCCAGGCGCGACGGCCTACTCGCGAGATTGTTCAGACAGGCCCGCTTTGAGGTTGCCGTCCAGGTTGTGATCATGTGCAACTGCCTCTTCATGGCACTCGTCGCCAACAGTGAGGTTGCCAATTGGAACGAAGATCCGCATCCGCTCATCCTGCCCCTTGAGCTTACTTTCCAGTTGATCTACACACTGGAGCTGATTGGGAAGCTGTCCGTTCATAGATTGTTCTTCTTCTGGAACGAGGACTGGGCCCTGAACCTGCTGGACTTCACGCTGGTCGTTACGGGCGCGATGGAAATTGCGTTCAGGCTTGGCAACATTTGGAACCTGTCCTACATGCGGAGCCTGCGCGTTGTGAAGGTGGCCAAGGCCCTGCGGCTGGTCCGCGTGATCACTGGTGCCGAGGCGTTGCGAAACATTTTCATCTGCATCATCGGTTCAATGATGAATTTCGTTTGGAGTATCCTTATGTTGACGGTGGTTCTGTACGTGTTCTCCCTGCTCTTGGTAATCAGCGCTGGAAACCACCTCCAAGAGATAGGTGACGACACAAGCGACGCCGCCGAGAGTCTGCGTTCGGAACTCCTGTTGATGTACGGCTCCATCCAGCAGTCGATGCTCACCCTGTATAAGGCGACGACGGGTGGCGACGACTGGTCGCTCTCCTACAATGCCATCGCAAGCACAGGCTGGGTCCCCTCGATCGTCTACCTCTTCTTTGTGGCCTTCATGCAGGCCACAACTCCGCTTTGATACGAGCAAGCGGTCTTCGAGACGGCCGTGCTTAGGTTCAGTCGCGGCTTCAACACCATTCAGTAGCCCTGCTACCTGAACACGGCAATCTCGAAGACCGATGCTCGTATCGAAGGGGAGTTGTGGCCTTCATGCAGATTGCGCTCGTGAACAGCCAGCTGCCTGCGGCAAGCCCCGCCACAGCGCCGGCACAGCATCGACATACATGGAGAATCGTGCTAGCAGGCACGGCCGAAGCATCTTGGGGCGGTCTGGGTAACAGCGCTAAGGGGCGAGCTTCTCGGCGCCTTGCTGGAGGGTTTCATTGGTGCCCCTTCTGGGCTTTGCTGGGCCCGGTAGGGCCTCGTGGGCATGTATCGGTAGCCCTGGGTCAGGACTTTGGGGCGCCACGTGCAAGTCTTGAGGCATGTTGCACCCGTTTTGGGCGGTCGTGGGCCGCCGCAGATACGTCTTGGGGTCGATGCGTGCTCCAGGGAGACATTCCTAGGGGCGTGGGTCTTGACACAGGTATGCGAGTTAGGGTCTCATTTGCCTCATCAGACAGGGTATGTTTTGAGCTTCGAGATTTCTTTCAGCTTGTTCATCATATATACACAAGTCAAGCATCTACCCCATGAAACAGGGTGTTGCTTGTTTTCCATATGTTATACATGCGATGGCGGATCCTTCTTCTTCTAGAAGACGGCGTTCTGGCAACAGGAGTGCAGACTAACATCTTAAGCTTGGATCTATCCCACACCCCAGGGCGTTCCATTTCAATTTCTTTTGCATGACAGGCGCAATAAGTTATCAAGTATGAGATTATCCTTTAAGTGACAGGATATTTCATTTCAATTTTTCTTTCTCTGCGATGGCGGATCATCACTGGCATCTTCGTGGATACGGCCCTCCAGAAGTTGGCCCCGGACCGGGAGGCCACGGCTTTAAGCCATCACAAGGAGAAGGAGTTAGCGGCCGAGAACATGCGCTCTTTGTGGAGGGAGGTCGCCGAAACGGACGACGGTTATCTCACAACCGAGGACTTCCGCAGTGGCCTCCGTGGGACAAAGATTCCGTACCAGCTCGAGGACATGGGGCTCTCCATCGACAATGTCAGTCACTTCTTCCGCGTCTTGCAGAGACACTCCTCAGAGGACGGCAAGGTGCGCATCAACAATTTTGTGCACGGGTGCATGCGGCTGAAGGGCGCGGCCTCTAGCTACGATATTCAGGAGATGCGGTCGGAGATATTCGCCATTGGCAGGAAGGTCGATCGCTTGGCGGCGCCTCCCCAGCACACCGTCGCGTAGTTGTGCGAGTAGCAGACCATTGTCCCTCATTGCTCTCCTTCCTGTCTGATGACATGCTTATCTGTTCAGCGCACTCAATACAGATGACATCGCAACCTTGCACAATGTTTCAAATCGTTATGGCAGCATTGGCGGGATTGCATCGTTGAGTCCTGCCAGCGCTGGTTCTTTGTTCCCGCTTGTTGTCAAATTCGTCGTGCCGCCATCCCGATCTTGGGTTGGTTAATTCTCTGTCTCGCTGTGTTAATGCTGCAATGCCCCGCATTTCAGAAGTCCGGCAACAAACATTCTCGGCGGCAGTTGCTCTTGGGAGTGGCCTCTTTCTCCTCGAGACTCGCTTGGGCGCGGTCAACGGCCATGGCTCGCGCGTTCGCGGGGCAGGGGGAGGAGCATCAGCAGCAGTGAGGAGCAGGATAATCACGATTGAAGAGAGAGGGTGTAGCAGGAGGAGGACAACAAGGGAAGGTCAGGGACGGACAGGGCAGGATGAGGAGGAGGAGGAGGACCAGTGGAAGCCCAAGAGTCATCCACGATGTTAGAATTAACCATCCCTCCAAGCTACTTTTCCATAGGCCCCTACAACGGTTCATTTCCATTGAGGGAACCGCCTCGCTGGACGATAACAGTTCGAAGATCCTGAAGCGTGCCAAAACATTGTTCTCGGGATGTCAACGCCACGTATGAACCTGACTGCTGCGTCTTGACGATCCAGAATCGTGCCAGAACGCCATTTTTGAGACTTCAACACAGCGGATTAACATAACCGTTGCGCCCGAATAATCCTGAATCCGTCCAAAACACAAGTTCTGGTACGTTGATCATGGGAGTCCGTGGCACTCTTGCAAATGTTTAAGACGAGTGTGCGCGGCGCTAAGGCGAGAGCCACATTTCGAAAAGGAACTGCCCTCACTCCGTGAACCTCCTGCAATCTTTTACAACGAATGTTCGCGGCGCTAGGGCGAGAGCCACTATTTGAAAGCGACCCGCCCTCAATCCGCGAAGCTCTTGCACATGTTAAAAAACGAATGTACGCGGCGCTAGGGCGAGAGTCACTTTTTGAAAACCACCCGCCTTCGAACCGCGAAAGTCATGCCAATCTTTGAAACTGTTTGACACGAATGCGCGCAGCGCTAAGGCGAGAGCCACATTTTGAAAACGACCCGCCCTGAGTTCGTGAAACTCTTGCACTTGTTTAAAAACGAATGCGCGCGGCGCTAAGGCGAGAGCCACATCTTGAAAACCACCCGCCCTCAATCCGCGAAGCTCTTGCAAATGTTTAGATGGAATGTGCGCGGCGCTGAGGCGAGAGCCACATTTTGAAACCGATCCGCCCTCCATCTGTGAAACGGTTGTCAATGTTTAAGCCTCAGAGTCGTACCTGGCAAGGAAGTCTCAGGCGAAACGCCCGGCCCGCCCTAAGAACTCCCTTCGGGGTGCGACAGGGAAGAGTTATCTATAAGGAGAAGGAATGGAGGAGAAAGGGGGAGAGACGAGGAGGAGGAGGAGGAGGAGGAGGAGGAGGAGGAAGAGGCGGAACAAAATGCAGAGGAACAGAGGGTGGAAAGAGGGAGGGCAGAGCAGAGACGGGGAGCAACAGAAGGAGCCGAAGCAGGAGTGGCAGAATGAGGGGGGAGGGGGCGGCCTGAAGGGAGGGAGATAGGGCGGGAGAGGGAGGTGGGAAAAGGCGGGAAAAGGCGAGAGGGAAGAAGGGAGCGAGGGCGGATGGGAGGGAGGGAGGTTAGCTTTAGCATCGGTGCGGGTAAATCTCCAGTCGAAAACTTGCCTAATCTGGCCTACTCCCGACCACTCATGCCACATACTGCTCCATCCGCTCGAATCCTGTCTCGTCCGGCTTGCTTCCGGGCTTGCCCTGGCCAAGTCCGGATCAGGGTCTCTTGTATCGGGCCGAATGCCCTCAGTCGTTCTGACGAAGGTCGGCTACGCGCAGAGGGGGGGTATGGGGAGGGGGGAAGGGCGTCTTGGAAGCACCCCTGCTTCTTAGAAGGCGCGGGCCTTTCTCTGTCGATGTAGGGCCGGCGCCTACCCCCTTCTCTGTCGAAGCAGCCTCCTTCCAAGAAGCCTTCCCTCCTGCCCCTACCCCCTTGTGCGCGCCGCCGGGTTCTGACGAAGGCCTCCCAGGGGAGGAGGAGGAGGAGGAGAAGAGGAGAAGAGGAGAAGAGGAGAAGAGGAGAAGAGGAGGAGGAGGAGGAGGAGGAGGAGGAGGAGTTGCCTCCTGACAGGAAGCGGCCCTGCCCGCTCCTGGAGCGCGCCGGTGGGGGAGCGCCAGCCATGGCCGCCGAGGAGCCGGCGCCCGCCGAGCTGCGCCTCGAGAGGGCGCCGCCGCCGCTGGCCGAGCCGCGGGGCCTCCAGGAGTCAAGCAGCGGCGAAGCGTCCTGGCTCGCCTATAGCCCTACCAAACAGGGTTCTAAGAACCTGTCGTGGTCTCCAGGAAATGTCCTCAGAACATTTCTGGCTGGGACTGTCTTGTTTTATCACATCGGGCTTATGTTCTGAGAACATTGTGTTTGTTCTCAGACCATGTTTGGGTTCTAAAAACATGTCGTGGTAGGAATATAGGAATGCCGGGACGGTCGATCCCTGCTCAAAGGAGGCCCTCGGCAGGCTTTCCCCGCGCGGCGCCTTCCGGAAGGGCCCGGCCACGCCGCCGTCGCGCGTGAAGGCCACTTGCCGCCGGACCCCGAGATCATGTCCTCGTCGCCGAGCGCGTTCCACTGCTCGCAAAAAGTGCCCACTCGCAAACGTCCGGAAAAATCACATGTCCTTCTTGATGTAAGTAATCGTAGATCCCCCTTCGGGGATCCAGGCCGTTTGCGAGTAGTTACTCTGCGAGTCGTGGAACGCGCTCGTCGACCGTGCTGTTGTTACACAACGGGCGTCTGCGCTCCACATCGGGCCCCAGGACCCTCGCGGATCGATCCGGCTCGATGGGGTCGAGGGCTCCGGTCGTGTTCTGTTTTGCGAGGTTGCCAGTTTTGCGCAGCGTCAGGTCTCGGGGGGGCCCGCCGTCTGCGGCCGCCGTTGGCCGTTCTGCGTCGCCGTCGCGGTCCCCTGAGGACCGAGCTGCCTGCGGCAGGTCCAGCTACCCCGCGAGCCCAGCATTCTGGGTGGCGACTGCTCGAGGGGATGTGGGAGGCCGTCGGGCGTGACACCTCGCGTCTTCAGGCTAATTAGGGAGTGCCGTCTTCATGATGATTGTGGTAACGATGGTGACGCTGTTGATGATGTTGATGAAGACGGCGACGATGATGACGATGAGGGCGACGGCGACGACGACGACGACGATGTTGATGATGATGATGATGATGGTGATGATGATGATGATGATGATGATGGTGATGATGATGATGATGGTGGTGGTGATGATGGTGGTGATGATGATAATGATGATGATCATCATCATCATGATGATGATGCTGATGATGATGATGCTGCTGATGATGATGGTGATGCTGATGATGATGATGACGATGATGGTGATGATGATGATGGTGGTGATGATGATAATGGTGGTGGTGATGACGGTGATGATGATGATGATGATGGTGGTGGTGGTGACGGAGATGATGTGATGATGATGTTGATGATGATGATGATGATGATGATGATCATGATCATGATCATGATCATGATCATGATCATGATCATGATGATGCTGATGATGATGATGATGATGATGGTGATGATGATGATGGTGATGTTGATGATGATGATGATGATGATGATGATGATGATGATGATGATGATGATGCTGATGATGATGCTGCTGCTGATGCTGCTGCTGCTGATGATGATGATGATAATGATGATGATGATGATGATGATGATGATGATGATGATGATGATGATGATGATGATGATGATGATGATGGTGATGCTGATGATGATGATGATGGTGATGGTGATGCAGGCCGCTTCTCGCCGACCCCGGCCGTCTGCAGCCGCCGCGGGCCGTCGCCGTCGCCGTCCCCAGATATCCGATGTATGGATTTCAATGCAACCATATAGGAACCGCAGGTCTGGGCCGATCCAGGAGAGGCCTCAGAGAGCTTTCCGAAGCCTCCTGCTTCTCCGCCTCCACCTCCGCGTTCTTCCCTCCTCCCCCTCGACGTCACCAGCATTTAACAAGAGGAAGGGGGGCAGGAGGAGGAGGAGGAGGAGGAGGAGGAGGAGGAGGAGGAGGGAGAAGAAGAAGAGGAGGATCAGGATGAGTGGGACGACGACGACGACGACGACGACAGACCACCACGACCAACGACGGACGACGACGACGACGACGACGACGGCGACCGACGACGGACGCCGACCCAGACATCCGATCTTCTGTTTTCTATCCAACAAACGACCCTTTCCCCAGGGCTGGCTCTTCAGCCCTTGTGCTTCTTGTTGACGGTCCCGGGGCCTGGCGAGAGCCCCCAGGGGCCAAACCCAGCAATGAAGGCCTCACATCTTTGCTTGTTTCACGACGCGGGCGTGTCTGGGGTCGCCGCGGTCGCCGTGTCCGTCTGTCGCAGCCGCCGCCGCCGTCAGCCAGAGCTCCCTGCGCCGTCGCGCGTGAAGGCCACCGCCGCCGCCAGCCCCTGAGATCCGACGTTTCCAACAGCTGCGCGGTCGCGAAAAATCTCGACTGGAGCCCTGGACCTCACCTTTCTGCTGCAGCTTCCAAGTCGGAACGATCCGTGAAGGTCTTGGGGCCCGGAGCAAGGCAACATGGCCCAGTACGAGTTCCTCAGCAAAGCACCCTGATAGCAGCAAAGGTTAAGAAATGGGTCGGGGAGCAGGAGGTCAATTCTGGGGGACATGGGCGAGAGCACGGCCCTGTGCACCTGACTGTGTCTGTCACGAGGGATCTTGGCCGTGCGAACCAAACACGTAGCCGCCATTGGGGCGAGGGCACGGCACCCGAACACACACAGTCTCGGGCGAAACGCTTGCTGGGCTGGCTGCTGAACCGGGCGGTCTAGGGCTCTCCGTCCCCTGGAATCCGAGCGTGAATTACCTACCCCGCTTTCGCTTCCAGGCAAAACCAAGTCATACCACGCGCCTCCTCGTCAAGCGGCCTGACCAGTACAGTCCGTAGTTTGGCATCGTTTGGTACGTATCTCTTGGAAGCGAGGGTGGTCAAAAGCGAGGTAGGTTTGTTTTCCCCCTATGGAACTCCTCCTTCGGTCTTTTGCGCCACCGCGATCAGCGAAACGCTATGGCGGCAGCGTGCGACGCCACGAGCTCGGGGGCGGCCGTCTGCTGCCGCCGCCGCCGGTGGCCGCCGTCGCCGTCGCCGTCGGTCGCCGCGCCGCCGGAGGCCAACAAGATCCCCACCCCGCGGCAGCCCGTGGCCGCCGGGGGCTGCGCCACGGAGCGCCGCGGGGCCGCCAACCGTCCTGCCGCCTGGGTCAAGCGCAGCGTTGGGGGGGATAGGCCTCCTCTTCCTCCTCCTCCTTCTCCTCCTCCTCCTCCTCCTGGGGGGTGGGGGGGGGGCGTTTCGGATTCGAGGTATGAGCCTTCCGGGCGTTCGCGTCGCTTCTCGGCGGTTTCCCAGCCTCGGGATGCTGTCAGCAACTGCGCCTCGCCGAGGGCGTTCCTGGGGCACCAGTGTCGTCCCGAACGGCCGCCGGAGGCCCGAGGTGTGGCCCGAAAACCACGAAGGACGGGGATGGGCTCAGAGGGGTTTGCATCGACCCCCACTCGCCCACTGGCCGCCGACGGGGGCTCGATGCCCCACACCCGCCCAGAGGCCAGGAACGTGCGGATTTCCAGGCGTTGCCTCGCCGCTTCCGTGTCGATGTTACCCCCTCTCTGCGCTAGCCCCACCCTCTCCTTGCCCCTCGCCCCTGCGGCCGCCAGCCGCCCGGCCGCCCCGGGTTCTGTCTAGCCTGGGCGACCCTGGACCCGGAGCCTGCCTGGACTGGCTCGGGGACGGGGTGCGTCTGCGCGTGTGCGTGCGCGTGCTCCTTCTGAGGGGCCGGCCGCGCGCGCCCCGCTTCGCCACTGCAGTGCGCGCGAGGCCGCAACGGCCAACAAGTTGTATAGTCTGATAGGTTTGTAGACTGCAGGTTAAGTGGGGGGGTGTGGGCTCAGGTCGCCATTTTTGGGTCCGTAGCGGTCGGCTCGAGGCCGACGCGCGGGTGTTCCAGGGGGGCCGCGGTGCGGCCATAACCGCCGCTGTGGTAGTTTGTGGACTGGGGGCGCGGCTGCGATGCCATGGCTGTGGGCTTCCTCGGAGCGCACCTGATGATAGTTGTGATGGGTGGAGTTTTCTCGGTCCAAGGGGCGATGAGCTGGTTGCCTTCCAGCCGCGCGGAGGACGAGGTCCCAGCGCCGGCGCCACCAGCCAAGCCCGGACCGAAACCTCAGCCTGCGGGCGGTGGGGGGCATGGCAAAAAGCGAGGACCGCCTGCCAAGCCCGCGCCCGCGGGAGGAAAGGGGCGAGGGCCTCTGGCCAAGCCCCCTGGGGTGCCCATCGCCCCTCCGCCACTGCAGGCGGGGTCGACGACGACTCCTTCCCCCGCGAGCTCGAGCCGTGCGCGCGGGGGCGAACCTACGGGTAGCCCAGCCGCGTCTGGGCGCGCGGGGAGCGCCGGACCCGGAGGCGCGAGTGAGCAGCCCGCCGCACCGGAGAAGCGGACTGGAGCAGGCGAGCCTGGCCAGCTGGGAGGACCGGATGGATACTGGGGGAAGGGCGGTTGGGTACCGCGCCTGCCACTTTGGTGGGCTGGGCCGGCGACGCCGCCTCCACCGCCTCCGCCGCCCACACCGCCCCCGGAGGCGGGGCGAGAGCCAGGCTGGGGTTTCGCCGCCATCGATCGGCTGGGCGTTAAGATGCTCGGCTATTGGTGGGAGACGGCCGTCCTCTGCTTCGCCTTGGGCATCTTCACGTTCGTGCTGGGGGCCTTCCCAGAGGATCCCTGGATCCCGAAACGGGATCTGCTATGTAAAACATATGTTTTTATTATATCATCATCCATCGGGATCTGAAACATATGCATCAAAGAAAAAGGGATCTAACCTTAAACCACTAGCATATGTACACGCATACATTATACGTAGGATAAGGTGTGCGTCCATACGTGCTGCGCAGACGCTGGATTCCTTTTATCCTTGTTTGCTGGAGGTCTTTTCACACGCCTACGTCTGAAGGTCTTTTCACACGCCTACGTCGGAGTTCTTACGCGCCTATAGGTCGGAATCCTTTCACGGGCCTGCGTCGGCCGTGGGATGTCGATCAGGTTTGCCACCTCAGCCCATCCCGTCCTGCTCGCAGCCGTTTTGGCTCGGGCTCTTGAGAGCTCGTTTTTGTTTACGACGTTTCTCATATCACCGCCGATTTCTGCGGCGATGGCCCCGCCTCGAGGACCAGACCAGAGGCGCCGCCTCACGGGCAAGACGTCCAGCCCGTTGCGCCCAGCGGCGCCCCCGACGCCCGAGCCCGACGACCCCCTAGCCAGCTGCTTCTTCGACTCGGATGACCCTCGTTCCTCGCGGTGCGTGGGCAGGCAGCCTGAATTCACGCTCCGCGAAGGCGCGGGCGACGACGGCACGCAGTGGGACTCGGCCCCCGAACCGACGGAGCAGGCCAAGGCATCGACCGAGGAGCAGGACACAGCGAGGGCCATCCAGGCGTCTCTCGAGGAGGCCGAGCGCACGGGGAGGTACGCCGACTCCCCTCCTGACCCCACTGCCGCCCACTCCTGGGATCGCGGCGGCGATCAGACGATCGAGATCCCCGACAGCCCCGATCATGCATCGGCGGGGGCTGGCGCGGCAGGGGCCACCTCAGCAGGCTCGGGGTCTGGCGCAGCACAGGCCACCTCAGCAGGCTCGGCGGGCGGCGCAGCAAGTTCGGACTGTGCTGCTTGGCGCGTGAGCTCCGACTCGTGCCCCTGCGAGCCCGCCCCCGAGCTCGACTCCAAGACGCCCCCCCCCGCAGCCGGCGCCAGTTATGAGGACAGCGGGCAGCCGTCGACCATGCCGCCCGACCGCGTGCCCAGCCCGCGTGCCTCGCCATTCAGGCCGTCCGCCGAGGGTTTCTTGCTCTTGCCGCCTGGCGTGCTTCCGCAGGCGGCCTCGCAGCCCCCCAACCCCAGGCCCGCTGCCTCTCCAGCCGCAGGGCCGATGGCAGCGAACTCCCAGTCAGCCGTCGACGAGGACGGGTTTGGAAAAGTGCGGCGGGGGAATCGATGCGTTGTTTTGGTGTTTTGTAGTTGCCATGTTTTGTGGAGTCAGATTTGTATAGCATGCTCGGCAGTGCCTGGTCTGAGTCTGGGGGCAGTCGCGCCTGGTCGTGCCTGGTTTTACCTGGTCCAAGTCCTGCCTGGCGGTCCGAGTCAAAGACTTACCTGGTCCAGATTGGTCTTACTTGTTCACCCTCTGCTCCTGCGCGAGCCCCTCGCCCTCCTCGCCCGATCGCCCAGGACCCCGAGACGCCCCAGAAGCATCGGCGCCAGGTGGCGTCCCAGGCGGAGGATCTGTTCAAGGAGCTCAAGGAGCGAGCCCGCGCGGCTGCTTCCTTGTTGAGCGTGTCTTTCTCCTTTCTCTGTTTCGTGATTGATTGTTCCCCCCTCTCTCTCTCTCTCTCTCTCTCTCCTCTCTCTCTCTCTCACTCCCCCCTCTCTCTCCCTCTCTCTCTCTCTCTCTCTCTCTCTCTCTCTCTCCTCTCCTCTCTCTCTCTCTCTCTCTCTCTCTCTCTCTCCTCTCCCTTCCTTCCCCCCGTTTCTCTCTCTCTCTCTCACTCTCTCGTTCTCTCCCCCCCCCTCCCTCGCCCCCTCGCCCCTTCCGCTCCCTCGCTCTCTCATTCGCTCGCGCCCTCGGTGTCCATGCGCATTCTCTTTCTCTTTTTTTTTTTTTCTCTCTCTCTCTCTCTCTCTCTATAGAGATATCTCTCTCTATCCCTCCCTCTCCCGCACCCCATCCCCCCTCCTCTCTCTCTCTCTCTCTCTCTCTCTCTCTCTCTCTTTCTCCCTCTCTCTCTTTCTCTCGTTGTTTTTCTCTCTCTCTCTCTCTCTCTGTCTCTCGTTATCCCTCTCTCCTTATCTTTTTCTCTCCGCCCCCCTCGCTCAGGCTCTCGCCCTCGCTCTCTCGTTTTTGTTTGTTTGTTTTGTTCTCTCTCTTCCTCTCTCTCTCTCTCTCTCACTCTCACTCTTGCTGTCTCCCCACCCTCCCCCCTGTCGTTTTTTATGTGTGATGTCTTCCTCTAGTTAAGAAGACACGCGTATTGATCGATACATGCATACATAATCTCGACATATCTGCATATACTTTATATACATATGTCGGTACACTATATATAGACCGATCTACCGATATGCTTACCTATATCTGTATACAGATAAACGTGTCTACATACATTTATATATAGACAACTGTGTGGCATTTAGAGGTTCAGAGACATACAGATATAACGTGTATAGCTATGTTTCGTTCTCTTCCTAGACCGTCGCCACTCGGCCCGTGCCCACCCCCCCTCGCCCACGGCCCACCCCCTCCCCTCCCTCTTCCCGCTCTCCCAGCGCAGCCTATCTGAGGCCAGTGTGCACGTATCTGATCACCGCCAACATTCAGCTTTCCCGCCCCACCCTGCCCTCTCCGTCTCTCCCTACCCAGCTCCTCTTGCGCTCTCTCGCATGGGCATGTCCACTCCTCTGCTTTCCTGTCATCTCCGCCCCTCCCATCGCGTGGGCCCACCTCGGCATCACCCCTCGCCCAGCCCGTGGATGCATCGATATGCAGTCGTTCGCGCCCATTCGACGCCTCGCGCCGATAGACAAGAACAGTTCGATCCACGCACCGACCATCGATCGAGCGTGCGTCTATCGGCGTCTGGCGTCGAAAGGGCGCAGCGGATGTTCTCGACCATCGACCCCAGGGGCCAGCGAAGAAATCGCCTCGACTGTCGACCCCTCCTGGGCGATGTGGCCCAACCCCCTTCGGAAACAATCGGCCAGTGGCACGGTTCCAGCCCAGCGCCGCGCCCTCCGCGGCGGCGCAGCCCTGCTTCAGCGCCGCCGAGATGGGCGACGCGGCGGTGTGTCCGCGGGCCACCATGGTGGCAGCGACGTGGTGTTTCTGGATCACCAAGGCAAGGGTGGGGGGGCGACCCAGTAAGCACAGAGTTGCGGTTGCTTGCCGAGAGTGCGAGCGCGATTGGCGGGGGGGGATCTTGCGAGCGATCGCCATGTCACATTTCGTTTCGAATGCGTGACGAGATGGAATGCGAAATGGAAATTGCTGCGCGTTACGAAACATTAAAAACCAAGTTTGCCCAACAACGATCGCTCGCAAAATCCACCCTCGAACCGCACTTGCACGTCCCGCCAAGCATTCGCATTCGAAGGCTGACCAGATAGAGTACACGACTGAGAAGCTCCACGATGCGACGCAAAATCGAGAGCAGATGGAACAGTACAAAGACATCATCGTAGCGACAAGGGAGATCCTCAGCCACACTGGCGTGTCGCTGAGCCAGAGCGTGGCGAAGGACGCGGGGTGTGCATGCGGGGTCTCTCATTCTCGCGGCCGGGTCTTCTGGGGTAGAAACGCACGCGGGTAGTCATCGGGGCCCGTCGAAAACGCGGGGGCAGGGGAACGCGGCTGCGGGATTGAGACAGACCCTGCGTGCAAGTGCCACGTGCAGGACATATTCCTCAAGGTCGCTGCCCACCACGAAGCAAAGTGGAAGCTTGCCGATGGGCAAGACGCATGGGCAGATGACATGGCAAAAAAATGAGGAATTTGATCAGGCACGCCGAGCAAGCGCTGCACAAGACACACGGGTCAATGTTATGTGTTTCTTTTTCTGTTGAACAGTCAGATCGGGCCCTGGGTCGGCGGAGTGGCATCAGCCGCAACTGATGTAAAAATGCAAGGCCCGCGTGTCGCAGCTCGAGCTCCGGCCTGGCCAGGAAATTGAATTGGGCAAAGCAGTTCAAGACGAAAGCTGAGACTGAGGACATGAGCATCCGAGTAAACATCTGACCCTGCACCTAGGATCGCGCGCCCTGGGCCGTCGCAGATGGGGCAACACCCGCGGGGTCTGTCCAAGCGCTGGTTCAGGGTGCCCGATCTGAAGGGGGGGGGCCATGCGTCTTGCGCCGCAGGGGACGGCTGCGACCCCCGCCGACTCCGAAGATGCAGTTTCAGGGGCATCTTCGGGCAAGAAACGGAGGATATCAAAGAACATGGAAACGCTGGAGACATGCGAGGGATGGAACTTCGGCTTCAACCAGCAAATGCAGGTTGGACTAGTTCTGTCGAAGCGCTTCTCTCTTGAACTCTCCTGAAACAGCAACCCACATCCCGTGATCTCCTCCACCTCCGCTCCTCTATCTGACCCTGCCCCGCCCGACCCAGTCTTGCCAGTACGGCAGCAGCACATGTGTTTACTGGTCGCCCCCTGGCCTCCTCCCCCGTCAGATGGCCTGGCGATGCAAGGCCAGCGGGCCCGAGCACCCCGAGTTCACGAGAGGCCAGAAGCAGGAGGGAGAGAGGCCTTTGCTGGCCACGTGGCCAGACGGCGTCCAGCGGGAGATCGTCGGCACTGTCTCCACGGACGCGTCCGCAGAGGAGCCCGCGAAGGGCAAGGGTGGCGACAGCATCGTGTTCAAGGGCGACAAGGACGGCGCGGTCGTGAAGGTTGTGGTGGAGAGGAAGGCTGACGTGAAGTGGCTCCAGATGAAGGTCGGCTCAAAGCAGATGCTGCAGCTGCTGGGGTACAATGACGAACATCACGAATCGGCCAAGGACTTCGTGACTGCGATCGCGAAGGACTACATCAAGAGCACAGCCGACTGGACGGCGAACAAGACCAAGTTCGAGAAGCGCAAGCAGGAGTGGCTGCTGCAGCACGGGAAAGCGTCGAAGAAGACCGTCATGAAGAAGCCAGGCGGCGCAGCTGCGAAGCCCATGAAGTCAGCGCCTAAGATGCCAGCAGAGGACGAGGCAGAGGAGAAGGAGCCAGAGGCACAAGACGCAGAGGGCGACGAGGAAGAGGAGTCCCTGCAAGAGGAGGAGGAGGAGGAGGAGGAGGAGGAGGTGGAGGAGGAGACGAAGGACGAGGCTGCCGCAGACGCGGCTGCAGCCCCTCTGAAGCGGCCAGCCTCTGCCATGCGCAGGCCGGCCGCGGCGGCCGCGGCGGCCGCGCCTGGCGCCGACAGCGGCCGCAAGCGCAGCGCGGAGGAGAGCTCCGCGGTGATCAACGAGGCGGAGGCAGGCGACGAGGAGGGCGCCCAGGTGGTCGTCGAGACGGGCAGCGCCTCGCCTCAGCCACTGATGCCGTCGGCGATTCCTGACGATGACTTGTTTGGATTTTGAGCGCAGGAGCGCAGGGCTGAGCAAACCAAAAGCATATCCCACACCCCCTCCTCAGACTCCCCAGTCCCCCTCTAACCCCTTCTCGCCTAACTCCCTCCTCGCCCGTCGCTCCCGCTCGCTGTGCTCCCCGCGGCCTTGGGCGATCGTGCGAGCGCCCCATGATTGCCGCTGACCCCTCAGCGGGGTGCCAGGCGGGCGAGGGCCAGTCGGGGGGGGTGGGCGCGCGATTGCTGCGGGCTGCAGGCGAGAACTTGGCCGATGAAGCGGGTGGATGAGCGAGGGGGGGGAGGGGGGAGAGAGAGGGAAAGAGGAGATACACAAGAGGGCAGCGGAGGGGGGGGATGGAGAGAGGACCGAGATAGGCAGCAACAGGAGTTGGGCGGGCAGCATGCCTCCCGCGCCGCCAGGACCACGCCGACGCCTCCACCGCGGTGGACGAGATCGCGGTCGACACGCTGCTGAAGCGCATCTACGGGGACCCGCTGTTCGGGAGCGCAGATAGGCAGCAACATGGAGCCGGGCAGCATGCCTCCCGCGCCGCCAGGACCACGCCGACGCCTCCACCGCGGTGGACGAGATCGCGGTCGACACGCTGCTGAAGCGCATCTACGGGGACCCGCTGTTCGGGAAGCTCATGCAGATGAAAGGCCACGGCGACCTGAATCGACGATGACCGAGCTGATGGGTGATCTGAGTGAGGACGGCTACATCAAGAGCCCGTCGAAGTGGGGTCTGCCGCCCGTGACCGCCCTGAAGGGCGAGGCCCCCGCCCCCGCAGCCGCGCCAGAGCAGGGCGCGGCCGCCGTCGACGCCAAGAAGAGGGGGTTCTTCGGCAAGAACAGGCCTAGCTTGGACGAGGAGGTCGACTTCTGGACTGCGGTCAAGGAGGGCGACTTCCGCGTCCCGACTGACTCGAGGCAGTCATCGATCGCTGGCAAGTGGAGGCGGGCGTGCGAATCTGATGAGAACCTCCGCCGTGACTACGATGCCATCACGGGCCAGAAGAAGTGCAAGCGCCGCGAGGAGTTCCGCATCCAGTGGGCCAAGGATCAGTATGACACGGTGATGGCGCGCTCGGGAGCCAATGCGCCCAAGTGCCCCGTGAGGAGGAGGAGAATGAGGAGGGGGATGAGGATAAGGAGGAGCAGGAGGGGGGGAGGAGGAGGAGGAGGAGGAGGAGGAGGAGGTGGAGGAGGAGGAAGAGGAGTGGAGGAGGAGGATGAGGAGGAGGAAAGGAGGGAGGATGAGGAAGGGAAGGAGGAGGAGGGGGGGGGAGGGGGCGGAGGAGGAGGGGGGAGGGGGGAGGCATGGGAAAGGTTGAGGGGGAGGAATAGGAGGAGGAAGAGCAGGGGCAGGAGGAGGAAGGGGGGGAGGAGGAGGAGGATGAGGGGAGGAGGAGGAGGAGGAGGAGGAGGAGGCAGAGGATGAGAGGGGGGGTCGGAGGAGGAGGAGGAAGAAGAGGGGGAGGAGGAGAACGAGGTGCATGGGGAGCCCGAGGGGGGCGAAACCATCGGGCCCTCTCGGGGCTCTTCCGAGGCCCCGCGAACGCCAGGATGGCGAGGCCCCGAGGTCCAGAATCCGTCGTGGAAGGCCTCCTCGGTTGCCTTGCACCTCCACTGTGCCCCCCCCCCATCCTTCCCCAGAAAGCCAAGAAGCAGATCACGACGTACAAAAAGGAGGACTGGGTGTGCGGCAAATACATGCCTCTGGGCAGGGTGGCCCACCTCGAGGGCGGTGGCGCCCTTGGCTGGCGCCAGGCCCGCTGCAGAAAATGCGCGGGGGGGAGGAGGGAGGGGGAGGGGGGGGGAAGGGAGGGCGAGGGGGCAGGAGTGGGACGAGGAAGAGGAGGAGGAGGAAACGCACGCGGAGATGGCGAGGGGATGGGGGGTGGGTGAAGGGGGGAGATGAAGGGGGCGAGGGGGATGCGCCCCCCCCCCCCCCATTCCCCTGCCCGCCCCCCCGTCGCTCACCCCCGCGACCTCCTCCTGGCGGGGCGGGGCGCGTGCCGCTAGGCCATCGAGCTCTTCAGCAAGGCAATGATGTTCGACCCCCCGTGGATCATGCGCGATCCTCTCACGGAGGCGCTCCGCGCCTTGTACGTGGAGATGGATCGGCGCTTAGGTCCCTGACTGGCCCTGTGGGATCTGGCCGATCGAACGGCCGAGATCTGCAGGGCGGCTGGGCAGGGGCGGCCACGTGAGGGAGATGGTAGGGGTGGGGATGCGAGCAGATAAGAGGGAGTAGCAGAGGAGGGCGCCATAGAGAGGCGAGCGAGGGGTCGAGGGGAGAGCGAGGGGAAAGCCCCCAACCTCCCCCCTCGAACCCTCATCGACCAAGGGTTTCAACCGCGTCTTCTCCGAGGCGTGGGTCCAGCACGTCGGGTGGAGCAACGGCGCCGAGAGCACGACTAAGAGGTCTGCCGAGGACAGGGCGATATCAAATGTCTGATGTGGGGAGGGGGGCGCCGGGAGCCTGGGAGGGCAGGAGGGTGGGGGAGGGGCAGGAGAAGGAGGAGGAGGAGGGTGAGGAGGAGGGGAGGAGCAAGTTTGATGGCGCAGTCCTGGTTCTGGTTTGTTCCCTTTTATTTTTTTTTCGGAGGGCTCTTGGGCAATCGCCACCTCGGGGTCCTGGGCCGTCTCTCCGTCTCTGTCAGGGCCCTCGGGCCCTGGGCCACCTCGGGGCCCTCTGCCCCCTGCCCGCAAGGACAAGCTCGAGGCCGAGGGTGGGAAGCGCCAGAAGATCGCTGACCACGCGGCCAACCCCGCGGCCAGCGGCGCGACCGAGGCTGGCGGGGCGCAGGTCGCCAAGGAACAAGAGCGGTGGGGGGGGAGGGGGTGGGGGGGGGAAGGGGAGGGGGAGGAGGAGGAGGAGGAAGGAGGAGGAGGAGGAGGAGGAGGAGGGGAGGAGGAGGAGGAGGGGGGGGGGGATGGGGGAGGAGGAGGAGGGGGGCGAGGGCGAGGACGAGGACGAGGAGGAGGGCGAGGACGAGGAGGAGGGGGAGGAGGAGGAGGAGGAGGAGGAGGAGGAGGAGAAGGAGGATGAGGAGGAGGAGGAGGAGGAGGAGGAGGAGGAGGAGGAGGAGCGGCATACCCCAGGGAGCGGCGAGAGCGCAGACCAGAGGGCCCCAGAGGGGGGGGGGATGGGGGCAGCCCAGGGGCTGGCGCCCCAACTTCCCAGGCAAGTCTGGGCGATGCCCCGTGCCCCCCACCCCCCCTCCCCATGTCCCATGCCCCACCCCACCCAGGGCTGTTCGGGCGCTCTGCTCGGGGAACCAGGTGTGCGCGGGGGTTGGGGGTTTAGGTTCAGAGGGTGAGAAGGGTGAAGGGGGGCGCCCGCCCCTTGTCACCACTCCTCACCCCATGGCAGGGGAGGACGGCGCCCGCCCCCGCTCAGGAGGCGCCCGCTGCTGCGGCCGTGGCCGCGACCGAGACGCCCGCGCAGAAGCGGGCCCGCGTCAAGAAGGAGAAGGATGAGAAGATCGCAGCGGCCTTGAAGAGCGACGCCCCGTCCGCCGAGAAGGCCAACAAGGAGCGGGTCGCCGACGGGAGGAAGATCATGGCTCGCTACTCCAAGATCGTGCAGTCGGCCAACCTCATCACAGCGCAGGTGCCGAGAGATGCACAGTTGTCGTGGGTCAAGGATGACTCTGACTATGAGAAGATGGGTGAGGTGATGGCCAGTTTGAACTCCAAGATCTGTGCATCAGCGCTCTTGACGAAGAGCGTGCAGAGCGACTTCGGGAAGCTCAAGGGCGCGCTCGGCGAGGAGAAGTTCAATGCCGTGCTGTTCGAGATCAAGAGCCTCGTGCCAGATCTTGACGCGCTCGAGGAGCTGGTCCAGTGCCTGCAGGGCATGATCGAGCTGAAGAGCAAGAGGACCAAGATCTAGAGAGGCAGCCTGCCTCTGTCGCGAGGCAGCCTCTGCCTCTGTCGCGCGCGCGTCATCGCGCGCGCACGCTCGTGCAGCACGTCGTGCCCAGGGCAATTTCCCAGGGCGGCAGCTGCTGCTGCAATATTGGGGTCTAGGGTCCCAGCCGCCTGCCAGGTGCCTCGTCGTGCGGGTGAGGAGGTCCTGGTGATTTCGGCAAGTGGTTCAGATGTTCAGGCGTTTCAGCCTGCCCTGTGGCGCAAAAAGTACCGGATGAAATCAGTGCGCACAGGTGCCGGATGAAATGCCGGGTGAAGTGCGCGGAAGCTGTGTTTTTACAGGGTTTGTACCGGATGATCTGGTTTCATCTGCCATTTCAGCTGTCAGATGAAATGGCAAATGAAATCTGCTGGCCCCTCTTTCTGTCCAAAATCACCTGTCGGAGGCTATCTCAGACGCTGGGGGGCCGGCTGCGGGCCCGCGGGAGAAGAGGCGCCAGGAAAGGTAGTGCGTCGGAGGAGCGGAGAGGCACGCTCGCCGCATAGAGTCGAGAAGGAGGGGGGCTTGGAGGACGCGGGCGCAGCACATGGGCAGGTGGGCGATTAGAACAACGATGGCCGAAAGTAGTAGGAGGAGGAGGAGGAGGAGGAGGAGGAGGAGGAGGAGGGGGTGGGAGGAAGGGGGGGAAGAGGGAATGCAGGCGAGGACCTAGGAGAGGAGGAGACAGGGGTTCCGATCGAGGGCAGCTAAGGCGAGCGTCAATCGCATGCGACCCCTAAGAACGCGACATGGGCTGGGGACGTGGGGACCTCGCAGCAGAAGCGGGGAGATCGGAGCGTTCGTGGCAACGCATGGCGCTCGCTGTCGACACATTTACCGACTGGCCCATCGTGCGTGCAGTTTGCTCACAAGCAAGATAGACATATCAAAAGCATTCGGTTGCTGCGGCGCTGGATGGCCTGCCCCCTGTCAGTGCTTTGACCTCCTTCCTTTGTCCTGCTCCGCCTCCTAATCTTCCTCCTCGCTCCTCATCTCTCTGTTCCTTCCCTTCGGTGTCTTTGACTTATGTTTTCTCTCTCTCTCTCTCTCTCCCTCTATATCTGGCCTCGCCTCTCCCACTCAGCCCTCTGTCGCGAGTCTCCCCCGAAGTCGGCGAGCGATGGCCCCCTCCCCCCGCGCTCCGTGACATCTGCCGCTCATCGACGTCTGACATGAGCTCGCCCGATCTTCTGTCAGAGGTTGGCTAATCATACAGCGGGCAATATGCGGGCTCTGATGCCGCGGCCACTCATGAACGCGAGGGCGTCGGAACAAGGGGGGTGGTCGAGCGTGCACGCGGCCCCTAAACAGCTTATCTGTAAGGGCGTGGCACAGGCGCATGCCCTAGTAAGGGCTAGCATCGCACGTTAAGTGGCATATACTGTTGAGCCAGTGGTGTCCTTACATTGCATTGCATCTGGCCGGTGTGAGTAGCATGCTAAGGTTTAGTGTAGCGTTGACCACTTAACTGTGTACCACCGCTTTTTTGATTGCAGCGTAACGCTGTCATATCCAGCACCTGACATAGATGCGCGTGTAAAAATATGTGCATATTTATTTGCCGGTTGCTCGTACGATTTTATATACATCTACACATGTACATGTGTGCATCTGGCAATATTACAGCATTACTCTTTTAAGCTTCGTTGAGCTGTTCAGGGTCTCTCGCCACCATGCGCGTAAGTTCTTGATGCGTAGTCGGGGGCCTGCGTGCGCCCGCGCAAATGGGCATGCGCATGCGCGCGCTGTGGTCAGGCACGCGCGTGCACCCATACCAACGCACCGACACATGCAACTATGCGCGCGCACTCACCGACGCGCGCACGCACTTTACAGCAGCAAGCTAACATGCATACAAACAGTAACAGCAATACAACAAGTGGAAGGCACGACTCCGTTGCCATATTTTGGCTGTGCGACGGGCAGGTTAGGCCCTTCGGCGGCCAACCATGCCTGGTGGCGATAGGTCTCGCACGCCAGTTGGCCCCAGGAGATGGGACCCAACCTCGGAGGCGGGGAGGGAAGCAGGTTCGGCCCTACTGGAGCAGCTGTTAAGTCTGTATGCCAGCTGCCGCCTTACGGCGAAAGACCTCGCCACGTTGTGCTGGCACTGTAGCGGGGCGAAAGTGCCAGGTGGGGATTTCAAGTTGTACGCGGTGGCCCCTGCCCAGGGCTCAAATGGAAACTACCAGAAGCACTTGGATAAAGTGTCCCCGAAATCTCCAGAGGCGCTAATGCCAGTAACCACGCCCATGTACGACAAACAGGTTGGCCGCGTAAGAAGACACGTGCAGGTCAGAGTTCTCTGGCAATCCATCAGGGCCGAAATCAAAAATGACCCAGAAATACTCAACGCACTTACTTCTGAAAATCCTGGCCCAGAGAGCGTCCTTAACGCGCCTGCCTATTTGGAACACGAGGCTGTTGTTAAAGCGTCCAGGGAAGGTCGTTCTCGGCCTCTCCCGCTGGGCATCTACCTCGACGGTGTCAGGTACCAGCAACAGGCCGCGGGGCGCTCAGACTCTGTGCTGGGCCTGTGGTGCGTGAATCTCATCTCGCGCCGCAGGCATTTCCTCGCGGCTACCAAGGACCAAGACAAATGCCAATGCGGGTGCAGAGGCCAGTGCACTCTGTTCCCGCTCATGGATAACATAGCCTGGCAAATTGAGGCCATGCAGTCAGGTCAATCGCCGACGCGTTTCCTGGACAATTCGATGATCCCCGCAAGTATGGCACCTGGTGAGGCATTGCCTTTTTCGGCAATGCTGCTATATGTCAAAGGGGATTGGGCAGAGCACACGCACTCGCTTGGCCTGCCCTCGTGGCAACGCGTGCGCGGGCCCTGTCAATTCTGCAGCCTCGACCGCGATCACCTAGAATGCTGCGATGACGAGTTGGATGCTCCAGACCCCCCGTGGCCACTGAAATCGCACGAATCGCATGAGGCTGCATGTGCAGCTCGGGAGATTTGTGTACCCCTCGGGTCGGCGAAGGACGACTCAGAGTTGAAGGCGGCATTGAAGTGGAAATCAACCGACAAGGGGCTGGGGGGCAGAATGGTTATGAAAGAATTATTTATTCATGGTGTGCGGTTGCAACCTGGTGATCGTCTGACGCCGTCCCGTTCTCTCCCAGACATTGCGTCGCTTGAAACAGCGAGAGTGCCGATCCGCGTCACGTTTTGGCGCCCCTCGTTCGACGATGGCGGCAGGAGCTTAGACGAAGTGGTGTCGAGATGCCCGTTGTTCAGCGCTTCTCTGGGCACTTCGCCTTGCCAGTCGCTGGCAATCGACGTCCTGCGCGCGCTGCACCTAGGGCCCGCGCGCCGCTTCATCAGCGCCGCCCGTTGGCGGATCGTGCTGCGCAACCCGTGGGGCCTACCTGGCACGCTGGAAACAGTGATTGCGAGCGGGGTGCAGCTGTTATCTTCAGATTTGGATGCGTGGCAAGATCGAGAGAATATACCTCACGATCGACGCGTGGGCAGCCTCACGCCGAGAATGATGGGCGACCGCGGCGAGTACAACTTTCAGGATCCGAGTTTTTTGTTTCTTTGCCAGCGTCCTGGGTTAGAACGGGCCCCGAGTGGGGGCGCGGGGGCCATGCGCAGTTATGAAAGGGGAGCTTCTGCAAACGCTTGTATTATAAATGTGTGGGTTCAACTGTGAACTTAAATGTTGTATGTCTGTGTATGTATATATGTAGGTATGTATATATACATACATATATACATGCATGCGCGTGTACATAATGTAAAACACATACACACACGCACACGCGCACTACACATGTGCAACGTATAATTACGCGCGTGCCGAGCGCAACAGTCGGCCGCAGCGAGAGATCGACCAGCGCAGAGTCTAGAGAGGGAGCGATACAGCGAGAACGATGAATGGCGACACCTAGAGATAAGTCGGGCACATCGCCGCCCCCGAGAAGCGCCAACGCAGGCCCCGAAGGGGGCCGCGCAGCAGGCCCCCAAAGGCTGTCAACAAGCCCCCACGGCGCACCCAACAGGCCAGCCAAACGCCCGCAAGATCCCCCAAGAGGCACCGCCAGAAGGCAAACATGTTTTTGAAAACGCGCATCTCTGAAGCATCCCATTCCCCCCGCCCCGCCCCCTTTCACGCGCGTGGCCCGCCCGCCCCCCCGCCCCCCCCCTGCCCCAGTCCCGCGGTTCGGCCAGAAGGTTTGGCCACGGAAGAGCAGCAATCGTGGCTCGTCGTTCTATCATGGCGTCAGAGGGAGGGCCACCCCCGCAGCCCGATGGAGAGCTTTCCGACGTGAGCCCGTCGCTGCTTGACGACTCAGGGTACTACGACTCAGACGGCGGCATCGGTTCGGAGGGGCTGCTCGACCGCTCAGGGTACTACGACTCCGACGGCGGCATCGATTCGGAGGGGCTGCTCGACGCCTCAGGGTACTACGACTCCGACGGCGCCATCGGTTCGGAGGGGGAGGAGGAGATGGAGCCCAACATGGAGCCCAACATGGAGCCCGAGATGGGGCCCGACATGATGGAGCCCGACATGGTGGAGCCCGACATGGTGGAGCCCGACATGATGGAGCCCGACAGGATGGAGCCCACGATGGAGCCCAACATGATGGAGCCCAAGATGGAGCCCACGATGGAGCCCAACGCGCTGGAGCCCACGATGATGGAGCCCACGATGATGGAGCCCAAGATGGAGCCCAAGATGGAGCCCAGGATGGAGCCCACGATGGAGCCCAATATGATGGGGCCCAGCATGATGGAGCCCATCGCCCTCATCGATCTCGAGAGCGGCACTCACGGCGAGGTCGACTGGATCGGCATCCTCGACGGCGAGGTCGACAGGATCGGCCTCCTCGACGGCGAGGTTGGCCCCGAGAGAGGCAATGCGCACGAAGAGATCGATGTCGACGAGGAGCTCGTCGCAGTCGTCGTCGTGGTCACCGTCCCCCTCCTGGCCCTCCTTCCCCATTCTTTCTGGCATGGTCATCCTTCCTCCTCCTCCTCCTCCGCCCGCCCCTCCCCCTCGCCTCAATCATCCTTCTCGCCGTCCACTCCTCCGAGCTCCTCCTCCTCCTCGTTCCTCCTCCTTCTCCTCCTCCCCCTCTCCCCCTTCCTCCTCATCTCCCTCCTCGTCTTCGTCGTCGTCCTCCTCCCCGTCCTTCTCTCCCCCCCCCTCTTCCTCCTCGTCCTCCTCTTCGTCGTCCTCATCCTTGTCCTCCTGCTCGTCCTCCTCCTCCTCTCCTCGCCTCTGTCGTCCTCCGCCTCCTCCTCCTCCTCCTCTCCTCCTCCTCCCCTCCTCCTCCTCCTCTCCTCCTCCTCCTCCTCCCCTCCCCCCCCCTCCTCCTCTCCTCCCCTTCCTCTCCCCTCGTCCTCCTCCTCGTCCTCGTCGTCCTCCTCCTGGTCCTTCTCCTCTTCCCCTCCCGCCCTCCTCCTCCCCCCCCCCCCCCTCCTTCTCCCGCGCGCCCTCTGCCCACCCCGCCTCGCCGAGCGGCGGCCTCGGCAGGAGCCCCCCGAGTCGGCTGCCGTGCCGGACGATTGCGCCCACCCCGTGCCAATGCGCGCCCTGTGCGGGCGTGCGAACGTCCGCAGGCCCATCTACATGGGCTGCGTGGCGCGCGAGCTCTAGGGCCCCGCCGCGGCCGCTTTGCGGGGGGAGCAGCGTCGGGGCGGCAGTCGAGAGGCAGCTCGGACAGCGCCGACCCCGCGAGGAACGACACGTGCGACCAAGAATCAGCACCCTGATTCTCGGTCGCGCGCGTCCTTCCCCGCGAGGGGGCAGGGTCGGAGAGGAGGAGGAGGAGGAGGAGGAGGAGGAAGAGGAGGAGGGGGAGGGGGAGGAGGGGGGAGGAGGGGGGGAGGGGGGAGGGGGGAACGACAGGGTGAGCACGCTGGCAGTTTCCCAAGCTAGACGCGTGAGGGGGGTCGCTCGGGAAAGAAGCCTGCTTCCAGAATGTGGACCATGGCGGTTCATCGATGTCGCTCAAGGCGGGCGAGGTTAGCATTATCATAAAATTTGCCAGGGACGAACTGATTCGTTATGGTGGTATCGGTATTTTCGGCGCCCCGCTGCTGGGCGCAGGCTCTACTCTGGTCACCCTGTTCGATGAATTGAGAAAGACTGTTGCGGTCCCGTCGCCTGAGACAGTGGATGCGGTTCTGCGCGCGGTGCATGTCCATATGGCGTCAATCAAAGCTGCGAAGATAGACAGAACGCCCAAGCACCACCTTCTCTGCCACATGTGCCACAGGACCCAGGGATAAATGTGTTCCAGGGGACGTGCACGGGGACGGCTGGCGCAAGCCACATATCATGATCGTTTTAGCGGCCACCCCGCTGAGCCACGTGGGCCGCGCGTCGGCGTGAGCTCAGCCCCCCCCCCCCCCTTGTCCTCGGCCTTCCCCCGCTCGCGTCGTCGCCCCCTTCCTGGCCACCCAGCCCCCCTTTGTCCCCACTCCCGCCCCTGGAGCAACGGAGCTCGGCGCCCTCGAGGGGGGATGGGGTGGTGGCGTGGGCGGGTGGGCGGGGTGGTGTGTGGGGGGGGGGGGGGGGGGGGGGGGGGGGGGGGGCGGCCAGGTAGGCAGCGGAGGAGGCGGGGGGCAAGGAAGGCGGAGACCGAAGGCGGGGGCGGAGGAGGAGGAAGGGCGATGGGAGGGCGAAGGCACGAGCGCAAACAAACGCACCACTTCCACCCAGGAGCGGCGCCAAGGAGCAGAGGGGTGGGGAATGGGGGCGGGGCGGATTCAGAGGATGGGGGGAGAGGGGGGGGGGGGGGGAGGAGGAGGAGGAGGAGGGGGGGGGGAGGAGGAGGATGTTTTTGTCAGTATGAGCCACAGACCAATGTCATGTAGTTTGTTGTGCTCTTAGTGTCTTGTGCTGTTCAGTGCTCAGCTCGTCATACATGCGTGCCGCTGCTGTTTCGGACCAGGGGATATCACGAGAGTGCGGAGCGCCCGGTAGACCCAAAAGAGTTTCTTCAGGGCTTCGGATGTCAGCCAGTGGGAAGCTGTGGCTTTCCCATTGGTAGCGGAGCAGGTTGCTCCCGTGCCTGAGGCGAGGCACACCATCCTGCCGGGAGGCGCCGGCAGACGACAGACCAAATCATGAGCGACACCACGGACCCGAAAGGACTTCGGTATTTTCATGGCGATGGTAGCCAGGGTAGCCACCAGGAGCTGCGAAAGTGGATCAAGTGGGCTCGCTCGGCGATGGCCTGTAGGAAGCTAGAGAGAGAGCAACGTGGACCCTTCATCTACACCTTGCTCCAGGGCTCGGCGCTGGAGGTTGTGGACCACCTGGAGTTCGAGGACTACGAGTGCGAGGACGGCGACGTCCAGCTTCTGCAGCTGTTGGAGAAGCGCTGGCCCGCCAAGGAGCAGGAGGACGTGTTAGGCGAGCACCTGGAGGCCGTTTTCGGGCTTCAAGGACGTGAGGGCGAGCATGTGACGGCCTGGCTGGGCCGATCCAAGGAAGTTTTCCAAAAGTGTGGCGCCAAGGCCAACGTGCAGTTTCCGACGGAAGCTCAGGCCTGGATCATGCTTCATCGCTGTGGGTTCACGCCCGACCAGAGGGCGATCGTGAAGGCGAAGGCCGACAAGTACACGGCGGAGTCCATGGAGGTGGCTATCCGAGCGGTTTTCCCGACGTACAAGATACCGAAGCTGCGCCGCACCGAGGCAGGTGCGTTCATGGCTGACAACGCTGAGGACGAGGAACCGGTGCCTCCGCCGCCCCAACTGTGGGCGCCAGAGTCCTACACTCAGGACGACGAGTTCGCGGACATAGAGGCCCTGTTGGCCGGTGATGGCTCGGCGATGGCCGACGCCCCCGAGGACGAGGAGATCTTCGAAGAGTCCGAGCTCGTCGAGGTTCTGGCTGCTACGTGGAAGGAGAAGCGACAGGAGATCAACGATGCCCGCAAGACCAGGAATTTCCAGAAAGCCGACAAGCTGCAGATCACGTTCCGCCGTGAACTGGACGAGGCCAAGAGGAAGACACGGTGCCACAGCTGCAAACAGATCGGTCACTGGTCGCGGGAGTGCCCTCGCAAGAAGGGCAGCGGCAAGGGCAAGCACCAGCGAAATCGACCACCAACCGGAGCCGCAGCAGCCTTCCTGGTCACGGAGGGGCCAGGGGCTCATGATGCGAGCCTGGCCACGGTGCTACAACGCCTGCGTGCCCATCGGGAGAAGCTTCACCTGGAACCCGTGATGGAGATCTTCTTCGCTTGTCCCGTCGGCAAGGGAGTGGTGGACCCGGGCTGCGGAAGGACGCTCATCGGAGTCAACCCGTTGCGGAAGTTGCAGAAGCTTCTCGAGCAGCGTGGCCTCGCACTAGAGTTCTACGAGGAGGCAAATGTTTTCCGTTTCGGCAACAGTGGTCGCGAGGAGACCCAGCAAGCGGTCAAGATTCCAGTGCAGATAGGTGGCGTGACAGGCCACATCACGGCGGCCGTGGTGCAGGGCGACGTTCCGCTCCTTTTGAGCAAGCCGCTGCTGAAGGCCCTCAAGGGCCGCATGGATTTCACGGAGAATCGAATCACCTTCGACGCCCTGGACACTACCGTGGTGTTAGAAGAGACGGAGTCGGGCAACTACATCATGCCAATCATCGAGCAGGGCTACGAAGCCTGCGTCGTGTCAGCCCCCTCTCACGATGTGCCAGACGGGATCGAGTGCCAGCTTGAGCCCGAGAGCGCGGAGGAGGTGAAGCAGAATGAGGAGGAGCCGAGAGAAGGGAAGCAGGAGGACAGCGTCGAGGAGGATGTCGGGAAGGACGAGTACCAGGAGGACATCGCGGGGAGGAACGAGTCAAAGGCCTCGGAGGAGGATCTGGAGGACCCCGGGACCTCGGTGCTGAAACGAAAAACCCGACGGCTGCTCCAAGGACACCTTCGGGATGCTCTTGGGATCTCCAGGGAGAAGGTGACGTGGAGAGTAGCGGAACTTTTCTCACCCCCTCGGGTACTCAAACGAGCTGAAGACACCGATCGTGGAACCGGACGAAGCTATGATTTACTTACGGGATACCATCTGGAGGACCGAGGGGTACAACATCGGGTCTCAAACGAATTGAAACGTTTCCGACCGAAAGTATTGGTTGCGTGTCCCCCTTGTACGTGGTGCGGTGGTTTTGCGACTGTGAATGCACGACTGTACAGTGTGACGGAACATATGCGCATGGTACGACAAGCACGCGCGCACATACGCTATTGCATTCAAGAGATACACGCACAGTTGGACCGAGGGGGGGACGCGGTGTTCGAACACCCAGTTCGATCTCTTGCCTGGAAGATGCCGGAGATGAAACGACTGATGGAACGGATGCTCGAGGTTGAGACAGATATGTGTGCACACGGATTGCGGGAGCCCGGGGGCCCAAACCACATGAGGAAACACACGCGCTTACTGGTTTCCTCGGCACGCCTATCACACTGTCTGGGGAAACGGTGCCCTGGGAATCACGACCATGTGACGATCGAGGGGAAATCCAACGGAGTCTCTCGAAGCAAGTGGGCTGGCCGATATACGACGGATTTTTGTGATGCGATCTTGCGAGGCACGGACGACATCGAACAGTTTTGGGCTGCGCGCGTGGACGCTCCTCTGAGGTTCGAGCAAGAGCTCGACCTGCTGCCCCTGGAGGCCGGTGCCAGGGAGGCGCGATCTCGTGAGAAGCTTCAGTTACTTGATGTTGAGCTTCAGCACTGCTGTTTGGCTGCAGGTCTGGAGGATCCCGAGACCCAGTGCGAAGGTTCCGAGGGACGACAGACGCCCCCGCCGATCGCAAATGCCCAAAACATCAGGAATGCCCTCAAGAAGCTCCACCTCAATCTGGGCCATGCGGCCCCACGGGAAATGGTGCGGATCCTGAAACGCGGGGGAGGCCACGACGAGGCTATCAAGATGGCCCGCAGTTTTCGGTGTGATATCTGTGACGAAAACAAGCTGCCGAAACCTTCCGGGACTGTATCGGGACACCGTATTCTGGAGTTCAACAAACAGGTAGGGCTCGATTGTATGAACATTCCCGGATGGAAGGGGCCAACTCATACGGTACCGGCCCTAAATATCGTGGATGATGCCTCTTCGTTTCAGACGGTTGTGCCGCTATTGCAGGGGGGAAACTCTGGGACCATACGAGAGGGGTACCGACAGTTTTGGAAGCGCTGGGCCGGACCAGCCGAGCGCATTGTGGTAGACGCCGGGAAGGCAAACATCGGTACTGCCCTGACGGACCCCTTAGAGCTCGAACAGACTGAGATTGTGCCCGTGGCGGGGGAGGGACAATGGCAGAACGGGAAGACAGAATCGCACGGGGGATGGTGGAAACGTATATTCAAGAAGCTGTTGGAGACAGCTCAGCCACAGAATTATGAGGAGTGGGCCGAATGTGTCGACGCGACAACTGATGCCAAGCAGCGGATGCTGCGGGTGGACGGTTACTCTCCTTACCAGCACGTGCTGGGTCAGGAGCCTCGTTTGCCTGGCGATTTGCTTCAAGATCAGATAGATGTGGTCAGTGCCGCCGGCCCCCTTTACGACACCGCGTGTGCGCGCTCGCGGACGATCCGACAATATGCGATGCAAGCTTTGTTACAGGCCCGGGACGACCAGGACCTTCGTCGAGCTGTCGCAGCCCGCAACCGGGTGACACATTCTTTCCAACCTGGGGACAAGGTGGCTTACTGGAGGAAGGGGAAGAAGGCTCATGCCCGATGGCACGGGCGCGGAATCCTTATTGGCCAACAGGGACGTAACTGGTGGTTATCACACCGGGGACATCTCATTCGTGCCGATCCTTCACAACTACGCCCAGCCTCGACCAGCGAGGTACAAGCGGATCAACTCGTGGAGCAAGTGCTCCAAAGTGAGCAGCAGAGGCTCAGCACTGTTGGGGGACACCTTCACTTTCTCGACCTTACCCGACAGGAGTACCCACCTGGAGTTTCGGCTCCAGATCCCGAGAGTGCACCCGCTGAAGGCCCTCCTGAGGTACCCCAAGCTGCTGTGCGACCCGAAGGGCCTCCAGAGAGTATGATGGAACAAGGACCCCCAGTGCCTCGAGAGCCTCCTACCAGCCCCTCTCCGACTCCTGCTGTAGGTCCGACGCCGACCTCACGACCACCACGACGACGAATGACGCTAAAACGACCTGCTGACGATACCACGACGGATAACCGACCACGACGACGACCCAACACGATACGACCGAGTGACGACGGGACCCAGTCAGTGCCCCAACAGCCTCCGAGGTCCTCCTTTGATGATGCACCCGATCCAGATCTGATTCCTGACGGAGATGAGGAGGGCCTTATCCCAATGATAGCTCCCGAGGATGTTGCCCACGAGAACCTACCGTTCCTCCTCCAGCCGACCCGATGCTGGCCCAGGTCGAGGGACCTGAGACCGCGGCTTTTGCGGCAGCTGCCATCGACCACATCCAACGGACGGAAAACACGGATGTGGCAGCATGGCGACAACCTTTTACGGCGCTTCTGGCAGGAGCCATTTCTCGCCGCGGCCGCAAGGAGCTCAGTTTCAAGGGCGCCTCCAGCGAGCTTTTACGCAGAGCCGAGACGGCGCGGGCCCTGGAGATTGATAACCTGATCCAGAAGGGTTGCTTACGGGTGGTCCCCAAGAAAGAGGAGCAGGAGGTCAGGACGACATAGGAGAAGCGGTTTATCCCGGGACGGTTTGTGATGACTGAGAAGGAGGAGGAGGGCCAGCCGACTCGGGTCAAGGCCCGGTGGTGTCTTCGGGGATATCTGGATCCAGATTTGCCGAAACTGATTCAAGAGGGAAAACTGCAGAGCCCGACTATCACGCCCTTCGGCCGAGCCGTTTGTTTCCAGATGGTGGCTAGCCACCAGTGGGATCTGCAATTCGGTGACGTACACTGTGCTTTTCCGGAAGCCAAGAACATCCAACGACGGGAACCACTTTTTACGACGCTGCCCAAGGGAGTTCCTGGACATCCTGAGGGGGAGATCCTGGAAGTTGTCGGAAACCTGTACGGGAAAAACGACGCCCCCTTCGAATGGTTTCAGGAGTTCGACGGTTACCTGCAACGACTTGGCTTCCGTTCTAGCCGCCTTGACCCTTGCCTGTACTTTTTGCGAGACCAGGGCAAACTGGTCGGGGTGCTGGCTTGTCATGTGGACGACAGTATCACTGGTGGTACCGGTCCCAAGTATACCGAGGCCATCCGACTCCTGCGCGAACGTTTTCCGTTTCGGAAGTGGCAAGTACACCATGGGGAATTTTGCGGAACCAACTACACTCAGGACCCGAAAACGAAAACCATCCAGGGGAACCAGTCCAAGTTCGTGGAGAAAATGCGGCCCGTTCGATTCAGTCGTCAACGACTCCGGGACACGAAAGCCAAAGCGACCGACTACGAGATAGCCCAGGGGCGATCCTGTTTTGGAGACGGTGGCTGGGTGTGCAAGGAAACCCGACCAGACCTTTCTTGCCAGGTGTCTTTTGGACAGAGCTGTTTCCCGTCGCCGACGGTGGGAGAGCTTGCCCAGGGTGCTGTGATGGTACGGAGGGCAAAACAGTATGCCGACCTTGCCATCACGTACCTACCGATACCGCCCGACCAGCTGACGATGATCGCTCATTTGGACGCTGCATGGGGGAATGCCAAAAACAATGGGACTCAGGCGGGGTACATCTTGGCTTTTACATCTAAGGATATGGCCACCGGACACGAGGCCCCTTGGACTCCTTTCAACTGGAGTTCCTTTCGGCTAAAACGACTGGTGCCAAGTACCTTATCGGGAGAGGCCCAAGCGGCTTCAATATGCTGTGCCGCTCTAGAATGGATGTCGCTGCTGTTGTACGAGGCCCTCGATGGGCCCCTCGATATCGGAAACATCGATGCCTGCATGAACACCCGGGAGCCGATCGTCGTGACAGACTGCAAGTCATTATATGATCATGTGAAGGCCAATACGTCTCCATCTAGCCTAGAAGACAAGAGGTGTGCTATCGACGTGGTGGTGATTAAGGATTCGGTCCAACGATGTGGTGCTAGCTTTAGGTGGTGCCCGACAAACCGACAGTTGGCGGACGCTCTGACAAAGGACAAAGGGGACCCAGCGGACCTCCTGAGGGCCTGCATGAGAGCCAATCGGTACCAGCTTGCCGATGAAGAGTATGTGCTAGAATTAAAAGCGAACGAGCGAGAGAACCGAAGGTTGCGGGGTGCCCAGAGGAAAGAACAATCAACCAGGACACCAGGGGGTCCCAAAATGATTGTGTCGACCTCACCACGGGAATTAGAATAACCGACGGTTCTGGGGATAAGACGTGTGCCGTGTTCTGCTATGTACATCACCCACGGTATGCGTTTGCACGACATGTGTTCGCAAGCGTCATTTCAGTTATTTGTGCACCGACGGTACTGACTAAGAGATGCTGTGTTTGCGCTGTGTACTTCACCCACGGTATGCTCTACCTTGTATGCGTACGCTTACGTTGCCATTTTTGTTGTGTGTCGAGCCAATCTTTCAGGCCATGGTTGAACAGGTCTACCCTTGCGACGACTTGTGCTCAGTCGCCACTACAGAGCGGTGTGTGTGGTGGTACGCGCTGTTCCGCACGATGCCCATCAAGAAGGAAGAGCGTGCCGACCCTCCCGGCGTGACCGGCGAGGATTTCGCTCAGCGCCTCCACTTGACCCGACTTCGTGCCAAGGGAGAGCAGGAGTCCGAGACGGTGCTGCGTTTCGGGAAGCACAAGGGGAAGGAGTATGAGGTCGTCTGGGAGACCGACCCCGGTTACTGCTCGTGGTGCGTGATTCACTTGAGCCCCACGAGTGGACCCAGTCAGTCAAGCTGGCTCCAGTTCCTGGTAGAGAAGAGCGAGAGCGGTGCTCAGCGCTCCGGTGTGACTTCCAGCGGTGACATCGTCAAGGCCGACTCTATTTTGGTCGACCAGGTCAAGAGCCTTGAGGATGCTGTCGAGAACCTCGACAACCGCCTCTCGTGGCTCGAGGCGGCCAACAAATTTGAGGAGCTGGACGGCAAGATCGAGAAGCTGGAGACCCAGGTCCACCAGCTCCAGCACGCCGTGACGTGCATGGCGGAGGCCCTGAAGGCTTTCGGCGCGCCGATCAGCCTGCAGTAGCAGCTGAGGCCCCTGGGCAGCGAGGCAGGCGGACACTTGCCCGAGCTGCCACTCCTCCTCTTTCCTTGTACTGCTACTGTTTCAGGAAGGATTTTAGAGGAGTGTTTTTGTCAGTATGAGCCACAGACCAATGTCATGTAGTTTGTTGTGCTCTTAGTGTCTTGTGCTGTTCAGTGCTCAGCTCGTCATACATGCGTGCCGCTGCTGTTTCGGACCAGGGGATATCACGAGAGTGCGGAGCGCCCGGTAGACCCAAAAGAGTTTCTTCAGGGCTTCGGATGTCAGCCAGTGGGAAGCCGTGGCTTTCCCAGAGGAGGAGGAGGAGAAGGAGGAGGGGGAGGAGGAGGAGGAGGGGGATGAGGAGGAGGAGGAGGAGGAGGAGGGGGAGGAGGAGGAGGAGGAATGATGAGGGGGAAGAGGAGGAGGAGGAGGAAGAGGACGAGAAAGAGGAGGATGGGGACAAGGAGGACAAGGAGGAGGTGGATGGGGGGGGGGGGACGGCGGGGGAATAGGGCGAGGGGGGGAGGCGAGGCCGACCCGCTCTCAACTAAACGTGGCCCGCTGCAGGAACCATTCCAAACTACGTCGCACAAGCGCGTCGAAAAATCGGTGGTGTTTTCGGCGGGGCCGACGGTGGCGGACAGGGGGAGGGGCAGGGCGGGGCGGGGCGACGGGGGCTCGAGGGCGGGGGTGAAGAGAGTGGGGTGGGGGAATGGATAACAGGTGGAGGATGGAGGTGGAAGTGCAGAAGGCTAGGTCATCAGGGAGGTGGCTTGAGAAGTCCCAGGATCACTTTCCATGGGGCGCCAACGCTATATTCAACATTCGTGGACGAGAGCCTCAATAAGACTTTGCGAAGCATTGCTGCATTTTGCCACAGGCGCACATTCGCTGTTCGGGTCCACGATTTCATCAATTTAGCGGCGCTGCTCGTGAGCCCCGAGTATTTTGCATCGCCGACGCTTTCCCGTATAGATGTGACGTCAGGTGTTGGGCGGCATTGAGGCAAACCCTGGCCCCCCTCCCCCCGTGCCCTGTCACTCCCCCTTCCGCTTGGAAATACCGAGGGCAGACTTGTGGGCGCCAGCGTGGTCGAGCGACAGCGTTCCAGACAGGGCCGTGCGATGCGGAACGGGCCACGCTTCGCTCCCTCAGCCAGCCTCCCTTTGCCTCTGCTCCATCGCCCTCCTCTGTTCTTTAGCGATGTGGGGGGGGGGGGTGGGCGGGCGAGGGCTGTCGAGAGACACCGCGCGGTCGTTCGATCATGATTGCGATGGTAAAGGTGCTACTGGCGATGATAATGTCGGCGACCATTGGGGCGATGATTAACTTTATGATGACGGTGATGGCGAGAATTGAAATGATGATGGTATGACGATGGTGAGGATGATGATGATGATGAGGATGATGAGGATGATGATGATGATGATGGCTATGAGGGTGGCGATGAGGATGGACTGCGATGCTGATGATATTGGTGGCGGTAGTGGTGATAATGGTGATGGCGCGATGGCGATGACAATGATGAGGCTGACGTTGAGGATGGTGGCGTGCGTCTTGGCAGGATGAGTGCAAGACGCCTGGGCAGAACGGACTGGAAATCAACGGCGCTCGGGCAGGACCGACCTATTGCGAAGAGGTGGGGGGTCCGCGCGACGCGATCCGCGCGAGGGGCGCGCCGACGTGGGCAGGCCCAACCTATTGTGAAGAGGGGGGGACGTGGTTAGCCGTGCATCCGAAGTGAGGGTTCGCATCCTTCCCCGTTTTTTTTGTAGATATTGCTCTGTATTTTTCTGGCCCCAGGGCCCAAAATCAACGCCCCTGGGGGCGTGGAGAAAGATGAGGGACATCAGACTCGGTATCCCCGAGTCTGGTGTTTCTCTGATCTATCGTTTTGGAAGGAGAGCGAACCTGCGAGAACCCCCATGTCGAGCCCGTGTAGGGTTCGAGATGCTCGCGGGTGAAGTGCGACGGAGCTATCGGGCGCACCCCCCCTCGAGGCCGGCCGCCTTGCCGCCGCCCCCCCCCCCAGCGGGGCCCCGCTCCCTCAGGGGGGGCCCCCCCGCGGCTGTCGCCGCGCCGCCGCCCCGCGGGCCAGCGGCAGCGCCCGCGATCCGTGCGAGGGGTGTGCCGATCTGGGTTTCTAGGGTTTTCCTTCTAGGGCTTCAGCCTACTCCGCCACCCCCTTCCAGGGCTTCCGCCTCCTCCGCACTCGCGCGCTTTCTGGGGCCAGCGGCAGCGCCCGCGATCCGCGTGAGGGGTGTGCCCACGCGGGCGCGGGGCCCTCCCAGGTTTTTCTGGGTCTTTCTGGATCCCCTTGGCCCCCCGCCGCTGGCCCCATGGGGCTTTAGGGCTTCCGCCCCCTCCGCCCCCCGCCGCTGGCCCTATGGGGCTTTAAGGCTTCCGCCCCCTCCGCCGCCTGCAGCTGGCCCTATGGGGCTTTAGGGCTTCCGCCCCCTCCGCCCCCTGCCGCTGGCCCTGCGGGGCACTGGGGCCCCCGCCGCTTCCGCCGCCCGCTGCTTGGGGCTTCCGCCGCTTCCGCCTCCCGCAGCTGGCCCCATGTGGCTGGCTTCGCAGGCTTCCGCCACCTCCGCGCCCCCGCTGCTGGCCCTCTGGGGCTTTAGGGCTTCCGCCCCCTCCGCCCCCCGCCGCTGGCCCTATGGGGCTTTAGGGCTTCGCCCCCTCCGCCCCCCGCCGTTGGCCCTATGGGGCTTTAGGGCTTCGCCCCCTCCGCGCCCCCGCTGCTGGCCCTATGGGGCTTTAGGGCTTCGCCCCCTCCGCCCCCCGCCGCTGGCCCTATGAGGCTTTAGGGCTTCGCCCCCTCCGCCCCTCGCCGTTGGCCCTATGGGGCTTTAGGGCTTCGCCCCCTCCGCCCCCTACAGCTGGCCCCATGGGGCTTTAGGGCTTCGCCCCCTCCGCCCTTCGCCATTGGCCCTATGGGGCTTTAGGGCTTCGCCCCCTCCGCCCCGCGCCGCTGGCCCTATGGGGCTTTAGGGCTTCGCCCCCTTCCGCCCCCCCGCCGCTGGCCCTATGGGGCTTTAGGGTTTCCGCCCCCTCCGCCCCCCGCCGCTGGCCCTATGGGGCTTTAGGGTTTCCGCCCCCTCCGCCGCGCGCGTGCAGCTGGCCCTATGGGTCTCGCCCGCTTCCGCCCCCTCCGCCCCCCGCCGCTGGCCCTATGGGGCTTTAGGGGTTCCTCCCCTTCGCCCCTGCAGCTGGCCCTATGGGCCTGGTTTTAGGGCTTCCGCCCCCTCCGCTGGTGGCGCGCAGTCAAGCGGCTGTTGCGCTGGCACAACGATTCGAACATGGCATCATGCATGAACATTTTCGAATCATTGTAACAAGACAGTGACCGAATCGGGATCTGAAAATACATGCGGCACGCATTATGGGTCTAATGGTGTCATGTATTGATGTAGATCCCGAATCGGGATCTAGGGATCCTCTGGGTTCGCTTTCATCATCAACACAGCGACTCGGCCTATGCTGTGTGTGGCGAGCGGGTTTCGCTGGGCTTAGTATCAGATCACGTGGTGCTGCCAGCGGCGTGGAGGCGATGGGCCCGGCGCCCGCCTTCCCCCTCCCCCCCCTGCCCCCTTGCTGGTGCGCTGGCGCGGGCCGGGGGTTGGAGGTGCGGTGGAGACGGAGTTCTACACTAAGGGCGTGCGTGGCCGAGGGGCCAAACGCGCGTACAACCACGTGCTCTTGCGCAAACATTGGCAAGTAGCGCGCGTCAGCTGCAACTTCGCGGATAGGCACCGCCTGGATCGCCACGGTCTCAACATCAAGATCGGGCAGGTCCTCGGGCGCACCAGCCGCAAGTGGCGGACAGACCTCGAGGATACGGGCAACGTGCATCTGTGCCGGGCCGTCGCGTGCGCGCCCTGCCCGGTCGCGCACCCCATGCATGTCGACCAGTGCGCAGCCATCGACCACACGCAGATAGTGGACCTAGCGGAGCACGGCAAGGCCACAGCTTGTCGGGCCGTCGGCGTGGGGCTGCGGAAGGTCTTCGGGCTCCTCAAGCGGCTGTGCCGTGCACGACCGGAGCCGCGCTACATCGCCGACGCCACGGGCTACCGTCGCCTGGACATTGACTCGGAGAGCGAGGTGGAGGCGGAGGAGCGCCCGTGCCAGGCCGCCCAAGTCGGCGCGCAGTTGGCGGGCGGGGCGCGCCCCCTTCAGCCGGAGGGCTGCGGAGACCGCGGGATGCAGGAGGCGACCGTTGCAAGAGGATGCGGAGGTATCGGACGTTCCCCGACCGGGGCATTGCCTCAACGCGCAGGTGCACCCTTGCGCCCATCACGCTCAGAAGTACCGGCCCACGCTTATCGGCCGCAAGTGCAGCCTCCCCACATGCTTCCGCATGGCGAAGGGCAGCTGCGGAGGAGCCCCGATGTGCGGCGAGCACCTTCGACGAGACGAGGGCCGAACCGCGCGCGTCGAGACTACAGTCCAGCCCGGGATCTTCGGAGGCTTGCGCCGCCGCATGAGGGCGCGGGTACCGAGTCCCGCCGGGGCGCGCGATTGGACCGCGCATGCCGCCGATGGGGGTGAGCTTGGCGCACGGAGCGGCCCACCCTCCGCCAGCTGCGCCCCCGCCGCCCGTGGCGGCGCCGACCGCCGACCCAGACACCTCGAGGAGCCAGACTCTGATCTCCGGTCCGCAGCCGCGTCGATCTCGATCCGCGGAAGCGAGGGCCAGCGACCGTTCACGGTCAGCCGACCGTGGGGCCCCTGGCGGCCGGATCGCCCACCATGGGTGGCTTCAGGAGCCCATCCTCGTGAATCCTCCCAGACGACCCCCGCGCGGGCGAGGGCGCCCACGACGCGCCCCCGGCGAGCCCCTGGTACATTCTATTGGGTGAGTGCGAGGGACTCGACGTGCGAGGCACGGGCGGGGACGCTCGACTCATCATCGGGACCAGCCTTGGAGGCGTCCGGGTGGAGGCCCCTGCCAGCGAGGTCGCGCGGCATCCGCCCCCGCTGGAGGACGGGCGTTACCCAATTGACTGGATCAATCGTCTGCTGCGCGAGGTCCCCCAGGGCGCGCGGGAGGCGGGGTTGCGCGCTACCGCCCACCACCCCCCGCATGATCTGCTGGCGATGTTGCGCCAGGAACAGCGGGGCGGCGTAGATGCGGAGAGCGCGAGCGGCTGGAGGCGGCGTTGCCTTGCCAGCGCGGAGCGCCAGCACCTGCAGCACGATCCAGGACGCGCGCTTGGCCGCCACTGGAGGGGCGGCGCCCGTGGGGCACAGCGCCCAGCGCGGAGGGTTTACCCCGACCAGCCCCTGCGGCGCCCTCACCGCGCCCGGCGGCGCCCGCCGCCGGCGCGAGTGAGGGCGCCGAGGATCTGGACCCCCTCGAGACATGGAAACGCTATGGGCGGAGGACCTCAAGGGGCGAGGCGGACAAGCGGCGGCCCTCAGTGCGCTGGGTATGACTGCGGACCTACTCGGAGTCCCGCTCGACCAGGCGGACCGGCAGCTAAGGAGGAGGGTCGCCCAAGTTGCTGCGAAGGGCCCACTCGGGCCCGATCTGGAGTACGCTCTCGCGGATCTAGAGGACGCGCAGCGAGACTCGCGCGCGCAAGAGCGCGCCGCGGCCGGCGACAGGGCCCCCCTGCAGGGCAGCCTATCGCGCGAAGGATCGCGCAGCCGCTCGGCGCGGGGTCGGGATCCCAGCCCGAGGCGGGTTCCCCCGCGCGAGCTCTTTGGAGCCGCCCCCGCCGCTCGAGCCGAGGGTCCACGCCGCGGCCTGCTGGGAGATCGCGACATGCTGGCTCGCGAGGGTCGCGGGGATTTCGCCCGCGGTTTCAACCCGCTCCGTCTTTAATTGGGCAGCTCACCGGCCAGTCGCCCCACGGTGGCGGATCGGGCGGAGAGCGCGCGGGCGGCCCCGACGACGCTGTGGCGCACGGGGCCCTGGGAGGCATTACGGCCGCAGCCGAAGCCCAGATCGTACAGCGACTGGACCGCCAGAACCGCCTTACCGAACGCCGCGCCCTCAATTGCCGCCGAACGGCAGGCGCGAGCCACCGAGGGCGAGAAGAAGGCCCGGGGGACCCGTGCGGGGATCGGTCGGGATGAGGAGCTGGACCTTTACATTGCCCGGGGGTCTCACACCTTCGTGGTTGAGACCTGCGAAGGGATCGCCGGGGAGGATCTGTTCGACTCCCTCAAGCGCATGCGCGCACACTCTATGAGCACGCCAAAGACGATCGGCTTCCTGAGCCTGGTCACGAATCGCGTTGCGCATGGCTGCGCCGCGCTGGCCTTTGGGGCGGGCCCGCACGACCTGAGCGTGGACGATTGCATCCCGGCACGAGATGAGGACTCACGACGGATATCGGCTTCCCGTCGATGACAAGCTAGAGCCTCACCAGCGGCCTGCCACGCATATGGCGACCTGGTTCAATATCGCCCGCTGTGAGATCCAGATGTTCGAGTCCATCATCGGAGTGGCGCATGGGGCCGAGCGTCGGCGGTCGCTTGGCTTCCTGGAGGCGGCCTAAGAGAGGGATCCTTCAGCAGAGTTCCCGGACCACTGGGTCAAGGACCTGTGGGAGGAGCTCCGGAGCACCTGGGTCGAAGAGCCACGGGAGCTGAGACGTCCGATCTGCTGGGAGCTCGACACCGAGAACCCGAGGGGGGAATATGCCAAGTACATCCTGCTCATGCCGGAGAACGGCTACGACTTGCCCGGGACGTTCGACCTCGGGGGCCCGAATGCCTACTATCAGCAGATAGTGGTACCACGGCGCAAGGCCGCTGTCACCCGCCTCCTCAACGGGCAACTGAACGCCCATCTTACAATGAAGCCGCCGAAGGCGGGCGGAGGCGACGAGGTCAGCGAGTCCCAGCCCCAGGCGCCAGGCGACGATGGACACAAGGCGGGGGCGGGGCCCCAGCCGAAGGCGGGGCCCAAGGCGGGCGCGGGCGCCCCACCAGGGGCGACGCCCAAGAAGCGTACCCGGCGGGGAAGGAGCTGACACGCCAGGAGCGTACGCGCTCCGTGGCGCACGCGCCCCGCAATAAGGATAACGTGCCCATCTGTTGAGGAGCTACCGCACACATGGGTTGCCCTCGCAAGGCTTGTGACTGCCCCCAACTCCCATGACCCCATCAAGTCGACGCGCGGGCTGGACTACACAGTGGCCATGCAGCTTACGAGGCGCGGGGGGCTCCTTGGGGCCCCGCGGATCGATCCCAAGCAAGTGGGCGGTATGATCTCGCAGCTGCGCTCGCAGGCGAAGGCAGCTGAGGCCGAGAAGGCCGGCAGGGCGCAGCCCCGCCAGCCGCCCTCGACCCTCAGAAGGGCAAGGGCCGAGGCCGGGGCAGCGGTTCGCGAGCGGCAAGCGACCCGCACCCTGGACAGGCGCCGGACGACTACGCCGCTCTCCAACTTACCGCGATGGAGTCCGACCCTCGGGAAGCAGTCAAGGGGCCCGACTTCGGGTGGCTCGAGGACCACGACCGCCCGCGCGCGGCGGCCACGAGGGGCGCCCAGCCCGCGGGAGAGGGACCGGAGCTCCGCCGCAAGCTAATGCAGGAGCTGGAGGCTGAAGGCATATTCGCGCCCCTGGAAGGAGCCAGCGATTACTTGCAGAGCCACGTGCGCGGGCGCGTCATGGGGGCGCGCCTGCGGGGAGAGCGCCTCGCTGTGGAACCAGCCCTCGAGGAGGCCGTGGACCGCGGCCATCGCGGTCTTAGCAGCGAGGCGGCCGACCTGCACGAGGCCCTCAGCTGCGCCGCGGGGCACGTCTCCGAAGGTGGGGCCGAGGTTGGCCCAGTCACCTGGGACGCTGGCGGTCTGGTGGGCCGAGGGACCTACACCTTCTGGGATGGCGACACTCGCGTCCAGTGGGCCTTCCTCGACTACCGGGACCGCCTCGGACCTACGGGGGAGTTGGCTCGGGCGATGAGCCTGGCGGCGGGCGAGACCGAAGAGCGGCAATGCTTGCTGCTGCACGCGGCCGCCGGGGTGCTCCTAATGCGCGCGGGCGAGGCCGGGGGCGAGCCCAGCCCGGGCGCGGTGCAGCAGCTTGCAGCGCAGTATCGGCGCGCGCTGTGGGAGGAGGCCCATGCCGCGTTGCGCGCCTTGGGCGACGCCCCACCGTGGATTTCGGCCATGGGGGCCGACGTCCGCTCCTACGTCCATGACGCGGTGCACCCGCACCACGACAAGGATGATCGCTGCCTGGCAGCATGCCCCCTCGCCGATCTCGACGCGGTCACGCTCCAGCTGCGCCGTGTCAACGGCAGTGGGGGACTTTGCGTCGACCACCTGATGGGGACAGGTGTCGGTGCGGAGGAGCGCGTTGTCCCGCTCCTGATTTGGCGCGGCCACACGCGCGTCTTGCGCCCCGGCGCCCAGGCGGGGGCGGTGGCCCTCAGCCAGCGCTGGGCGCAAGCAGGCAGTCTGTCCCGCGAGATCGTCAGCGCCGGGTGGCGCGAGATGCTCGACGAAGGCCTGGATGTCGAACCGGCCGTCCCAGGCAAGAGCGCGCCCTGCACTCGCTGCAAGGCGGCGGAAGGTCGGGCGGGCCGCGCAGCGGGGCGCGCGCCGGCCTCTTCCGGGGAGCACCCCGCAGATATTCAGGCCCGCCTCATTGAGGCTATATAACGCGGTTCCGCTTCGACACGACCCTGCGTTCGCGCGCGGCCTCGTTGCCCAAGAGGTGCACGCCGGGTCGGGGAATTGTTCCGCCGCGCTTCGAGCCGAAGGTATCCGGGTGCTGGATCCCATCGAATATTTCGACGAACCCCTCCGCGAGTCTGGCCCGCGGCCCGACCATGACACACTCGACCCCGCCGTGCGCGCGCGCATACAGGAGGCCGCAGCGCCCAGAGGGGGGCGGCTCCAAGGAGTTTGAGGTCGTCGGGAACAGCCACACCCAGTTCACGTGCGACACCTGCCGCATCCTTCACGATGCCGGGAAGGAGTTCCTTGTCGAGTCCTCGTGGCCCTCGGGCCGCTATCCCAAGATATGGGATCAGGCCCCCATGCGAGAGCTGCGGCGTGTCACCGGCGCCATGATCGTCCCGATCCACATGTGCGCTTGGGGCAAAGCTCCTTCGGATGCACCGGAGAGCCGTTGCCGCGAGGGCAGCTGGTGGCTTGTGAGCCCCCGGCTGTACTTGCATGCCCTGTTGCTGGCGCGCCGGTGCCCGCGCGACCATCACCACGTCGAGCTCAAGGACCACGTGCCCGGCACGGACATCAAGCGCACCAAGGAGGCGAAGGTTTGGGCCCGGACTTTGCACCGCTTGGGCCAAAGTTCTGAAGGGGGCCTATCACCGATGGTCGGTCAGCCAGCTGCGGAGGCAGCTGGGGTCCGCATGGGAGGATGGCCCGGGGGCGTCCCCCAATTCCGCCGGGGCGGATGCGCCCGGGCGCCTACAGGGCGTTGATTTCCGGGGGCGCCCCCCAATTCCGCCGGGGCGGATGCGCCCGGGCGCCTACAGGGCGTCGATTTCGCGGGAATCGAGCGCCTGCAGGCCACGGGGGACGGCTCAAAATGCGGCAGACTCAGCCCAGCCATGCACCGGGCGCTGGCAAGGCTTCCCAAGCCCCCGGTGGGCGAGGGAAAGGGGGGCGCGAGCGCGGGCAAGCCTCGCGCCCCCTGCGAGAACCCGGCGGGGGACATCGTGGAGGACCTTGAAGGCTGCAGCCCGGCTGAGTTGGCCACGGTCTATCCTGACTTTCTGCACGGAGCACCCCGAGCATGACCCCGAGGCCATGCGTGCTTTGGTAGCCCTGGGGGATCGGCTCCTCCAACGGACCGGCTCACTGAAGGAGGCGGCTGCGCTGCTTCGGCGCGCGCGCCACGAGCGCTTGGGCAACCCCCTCCGCGGTGTCTTCGGGGATAGGGTGCGGCGTTGCCTGAGCCGGGACCACTTCGAGTACGTCCGCGAGCTGGCAGAGGGCGGAGCAGCTGCGCGGCGGGGCGCGCCGCGGAAGCGGGAGCGGGCCCAGCCGCGCCCCAGCGCGCGGGCCCACATCGATGAGGCCTACCAGAAGATGTGGGCGGATGTGACCTGGGGTATTGTCCTGGTAGCTTCCCAGGCGGCCGAGGGATTCATGACGGAGTTGGTGGAGGCCCCCCTCGGGCGGGCCCCAAAGCAGCTCCCGGACAGAACCCCGTCGATCGAGGGGCGCATGATTCACGCGATGCTCTCGGCTAACGCAGCCACCCACAAGCGCGATCACCCCCCTGCCGTCCAGCCGCGGCATCGGCAGGTGGCGAGGACGGCGGCGTGGCACCGCGCCAAGAGGGGCGGCTCCTCTGCGCCAAGAGGGACGTCTCGAGGGCCTTCAAGTGGTTAGACATCGCGCCAGCGGACCCAGAGGTCCCTCACTTGCTGCGTTTGGCGGCTTGCGGTTGGCGGCTTGCGGTTGGCGGTTTGCGGCTTGCGGTTTGCGCGCTCGCGTATCTGAGTGTTCGCGGTTTTGCCCGCAATGCGATATTGCGCAAACGTTGTGCGTATGTATGCACGTGTGTACGTATACATATGCATGCATTATATATGTACAGATTTGCATGCGTATGCATATGTATACATATCTACATACTTATATTTATATAGATACGTGTGCATATTTATGTTAAGTCTATACATATGTATGTATGTATACACACATTTGTGTATAGTTGTGTATATATACAGATTTATATACATGTTATGTATATATATGTGTATATATGTATATGTATGTATATACGTATACGTATGTATATATATATATATGTATGTATATATATACGTATATTTTGCATGTGCAGGGGGTTGAGGGACGTCCTTTTTAATGAAGCAGGTCGATGCGACTTAAGTGCGGCCGCGCGGATGGCCCAGTCGTGCGCGGCAGCGCCGCGAACGCGGCCTCGATTGGGAATCGAGTCTAGAATCTCGAATTCTTTCCTCCTCCTCCTCCTCCTCCTCGTCTTCCTTCTCCTCCTCCTCCTCGCGCCTTCTGGCCTAATGCAGTTGGGTGCATCTACCAATGCACCCCATCCTCCTCGCCCTCCTCCCCCACTGTCCTCCCCTACCTTTCCCCCCGACGTCGTCCCCTTCCTCTCCTCACCCCGATTTTCTTTCCAACGAACGCCCGTTCGTTGATCGCGGGTGCGCGACGCAAAGCGCGCCGGGCGTGCTCGGGCTGCGCGCGCGGTTGGCGGGGCATTCCTCATCCCTCCATCCTCCCTCAACCCTCCCCCAGGGGCGACGACGTCGACGACGGCGACGGCCCCCTCTCCCCCTTTCTTTTTTTTTTCAAGGCAACGCCGATGCATTCACGTGCGTATGAGGCGCACCACCTGCTGCACGGGCACCGATCGCGTTCCCTTCGCCAGCAGCGCGGGATTTCTCTCACCCCTCTTTTTCCAACGAAGCTTCCACTGCTGCTTGGCAGTCTCTGGAGGCCGCCCAAATGGGGTCGGAGTAAATGGGGTCGCGCTGATGCATCGCCGATGCGTCGGCGATGCACGCGCGACGCTGGCGATGCATCGGCGACGCCAGCGTGGATAAAATCATGATCGACATCGAACCGCGTCGCCGAATCATCGGCGATGCGGCGCCATCCGCCGACCCCATCTACTTCGACCCCATGTGGGATGGTCGGGGCGTCGGCGACGGCCTTCCCTCCTCTTTCCTCCTCCCCCCCTCTTCCGACGCCCGTTCTCGAACGTCGCGCCGCCTGCCCCCCGCCCGCCGCCGCGCCGCCGCCCGCGCCCCCCCTCGGGGCCCATGTCGTGCTGGCCAGCCAGGGGGGCGGGCACGCGGGCGGGAGAATAAGGAGAAGTGCGGAAGGAAGGGAGGAAGGGGCATGGGGGGAACGAAGGGGGCGGGGAATGCGAGAGAGAGAGGGAGAGGGCGAGGGGGACAGGAAGAGAGAAAGAGAGAGAGAGAGAGAGAGAGAGAGAGAGAGAGAGTGAGAGTGAGAGTGAGAGTGAGAGTGAGAGAGAGAGAGAGAGAGAGAGAGAGAGAGAGAGAGAGAGAGAGAGAGAGAGAGAGAGAAACAAGGACCGTCGGTCATTTGGTTCCCCGAGGCTCGGGCGCGGCGCGTGGGCCACCGCTCTCCCGCGCCTCCAGGGCCCAGCCGATGTCCCGCGACTGGGGGGGGGGGGAGGGCTCGGTCGCTGGGTTCTAAGGGCGCGGCGTGGCCGCGAGCCGAGCTGGACGGACCTCGAACCATCGATCCTCGAACCCTCGATCCTCGAACCGTCGAACCTCGAGCCCCGACCACCTGATCGCGGTCCCAATCGTGGTTCGAATCCGTCGAAACCCGACGCGTCGAGGATCGACGGGGCCGAGGGTCGGGGGGTCGAGGGTCGGCCGCCGCTCTCCTCCTCCTCCTCCTCCTCCTCCTCCGCCTCCTCATCCTCCTCCTCCGCTCGGCGCCAGCCGAAACTTCTTCCTCGTCATGTCCTGCCCTTGAAGGGTCCTTCCAATAAAATCCCCCCCCCCCTATCCCTCCCCCATCGCCCTCGGGCGGCCCGCCCGATGAGCGAGCCCGCTCGGCTGAGGGCGGAAAAGGCAGGCGCGGCCTGCATCGATTATTGGCAATCGCAGGGGGGCGGGCACGCAGCGCCCGCATCTGGGCTGGTCGTTGCCAGCAGTGCTGAACGAGAGGGGGAGGGGCGGGGGGGGTGGGACGGCGGGCGGGGAAGAGGGGGAGAGGAAGGGGCGAAGGGCCAGAAGGGCGACGGGAGAGAGGAGGAGGGGGAGGTGGAGGACTCCCCCTCCTCCAATGCACACTACGCACCGCACGCCGCACTCGCATGCACTCACGCACCACGCATCATACTCGAACTCCCCCACTCCTCCGCCACCCCCAGGGCGACGACGACGACGGCGGGAGGGCGACGACGAGGGGATGACGACGGCTTTTGGACGTCTCGTCGCCACGGCTGGATCCCCCTCTAGAAATTCAGGCCAGAGCGCGCCCCGCGATAGGCGACGACGACGGTGGCGACGGTGACGGTGACGGTGACGACGACGACGACGACGACGACGACGACGACGACGACGACGACGACGACGACGACGACCGACGACGATCGACGACGACGACGATCGACGATCGACGGTCGACGATCGACGATCGACGATCGACGACCGACGACGACGACGACGACGACGACGACGACGACGACGAGGGCGGGCGAGCGGGCGGGCGGGAGGCGAAGCTCAGCGTGCACATCATATCGACTATGTGCTCCTGGCGAGCAGGCGGGCGCCCGCAGCCCTCGCCCCGCTACCCTTCGGCCCTTATCCCCCCCCCCCCCCCATCCTCCCCCATACCCCCTCCCCCTCCCCGCTTTCTAAATGCCCTCCTCCCCCCCATTCCTCGTCCTCCCCCCTCCTCGTCCTCCTTCTCCTCATCCTCGCCCTCCCTCCTCGACCTCTCGGTTCTAGGTTGGGCCCCGCGTCTTAATGTTAAGCCCGCGGGCCACTGGCCAGGGTTCTGGGCCCCGCCCCCGCGCCCTCGAGGTTCGGCCCCGTGCCCTAGCTCTCGTGCACCGTGGCACGGCACAACCGATGGTTGGTCAACTTGAGCTCGTGGTACGAGCTGAAATGAACGCTGCCATGGCAGCCCTCTTCTTAGGTTGGCGGTGTCCGCCCTCGTCACAACTGCTTGAGCCCCTACGCCATGGCCCCCGCTTTCTGCACTCATCCCCGCCCCCCTTTCCTCTGGCCCTCGACGTCGTCGGGGCCCCTCGTCGCCGCGGCTGGATGCCTGGTCAGAGTTCCTGGCCAGAGGCGCGCCCCAGGATTGACGTCGTCGGGGGTCCTCGTCGCCGCGGTTGGATCCCGCGTCCGAAATTCAAGGCAGAGCGCACCCTAGGAATGACGTCGTCGTGGTTCTCGTCGCCACGGATGGATCCCCCGTCCGAAGGTCTGGTCAGAGAGCGCGGGGGGAAGAGGTCCGACGGCCTGAGGGCGGAAGTCCTAGGCTGGAGGGGGCGAGGGCGAGGAGGGAGGAAAGCGAGCGGAAAAGGGGGCCAGACGGATGGGGGCTGACGGGGGGGGGAAGACGATGAATGCTGGCACAGATTATGTGACAACAACGAATACATATCATTTTCATCTTTCATAACGTCGATTTGGCAGCACCAATGCCCAAATGAGCTTGCAGGTCCAAGCGCTCGAATACGCCCTTCTCGTATTGTGAGCTGTGTGCGGATTCGGCGAGACGAGAAAGCATGTTGTTCAACGTCTCGTCCGTCCACGTTGCATACACCCTGGGGTGTCCAAATGTTTTGGTCCTGAATGGAAGTGGACGCGAAGTGAATGACGGGGGGATGGCCATCCCCCCTCCTCTTGGAGGAGGGGGGAGGGGGAAGGAGGGGGAGGAGGAGGAGGAGGAGGAGGTGAAGGATAATGGGAGGGAGAGGGAGGTGGAGGAGGAGGAGGAGGAGGAGGGAGGGAGGAGAAGATCAGGATGAGGGCGAGGATGGCGGGGCAGGAGGAGGGGGAGGAGGAGGGGGAGGAGAAGGAGGGGCCCAAACGACTCACGCCACCAGGAGGTGAGTCGTTCGGGCCCATCTGGATTTCGGCCCCCCTGGGAAGAGGAGGAGGATGAGGAGGAGGACGAGGAGGAGGAGGAGGAGGAGGAGGAGAAATCGGCGACTACCAGACATCCCCGCATATCCTTCCCCCTCCCCTCAGCGGGCGGGTCCCCGATGAGTTCGAGGACGCGCGCGCCGTGGAGCCGGCGCTGCGCCCTTTCTGCGGGACGGCGGCTGCAGGGGCGAGGGGGGGGGGGGAGGGAGGAGGGAGGGGCGGGAATGGCTAGGGGGCAAGATGGGGGGGATATGCTAAATGCCAGCTAGTGCGCCGACTACGGCTGCCTTTCGCGCCCCGCGGTCCTCTCGACGAGGTGCCAAAACAGATGGTGTTTGGGCTTGTAGGGCACGCGCGCTGGCTGCAATAGGATAAGATGCCTGAGGGCCATGTCCTCCAAGGCCCTGCACTGACCCAGACTCGGCACGTCGGGGAGCACGCGGAGATACTCGCTGAACCGAAACAAGGCTTGGCCACACTCTAATAAACCAAATCCTTTTTCCAATCGATTCGCAAATGACGGTAGAAAAGATGTGACACAAAACTCGAATAACCACACGCTCTTAGCAGCCTTCGTTTTGAGCTGGCGTTTGCCAGAAGACCCCAACGAACCAATGGAATGAGATGTTATCTGATCTGGGTGCCTCCCATCCCGTCTCTGCGCTGAGTACCACTCGGTCAACTTAACCATGATGTCATCGAAAGCCACCTGCTCACGCATAGTCTTCTCTAAGGACAAGTCCGCAAACGCATTTGAAGCCACTGCGCGCCACATCGTTTCCAGGGCGATGCCCCCCATGACCCCCAGGGCCACGGTGTGCATGAAGTCGACCGCTACAGACCCAGCGATCGTTAACCCAAGGGTGAGCCCGAAAAGCGGGTTGGGTCGAGTGGTAAGTGTGGCTTTGGACGGGCGCCAGAAACGATACCACCCAGGACACACCATGACGGCATAGTGCGCTATGTCAGGCAATCCTTGTTGTGGGAGGAGAACATCCCCAGGCTGAAGCTCGATGCTTGAACTGTTACTGGGCGGGACCACTCGTGTAACCGTCAACCCTTTTCCAGACTTGCGTTTATCAAACGAAAAGCCAGCAGCCGTGATCAAGGCGCCCCTCTCCGCCTCGGAACCGATATGAATCCACACCTGCGCGCGCTCGGTCGCGCGATCATGCGCGTCGACGGGGTGGCATGGCCACCTTTTCTCCTGTGATCTTATCATGCTGGGATCGTTATTTATTTCATAAGCAGGAGGGGGCGGAGGAGGTGGAGGAAAGGGAAGGAGGGAGACGACGGGGGGAGAAAGGGAAAGGAGAGGGGGAGGGGCTGAGGAGGGGGGAAGGGGGGCGGGGAGTACCAGTAGAGGGCGAGGGAGGGGGGGGGGGGGGGGGGAGGGGGGGGGGCGCGGGGGGGCGGAGGAGAGTCCGAGCCGCGATGTCGGCGCCGATGCCGCCGACGTGCTGCCCCCCCCTTCTTCCCTCCCTCCGCCCCTCCCTCTCCCTCCCTCCGTCTCTCCCCCCTCTCTCCGCCACCCTCCCTCCCCCCCTCCCTCCCCCGTTCGTCCCTTCCCCACCCGTCCCTCCCTCGTGCCCAAAAACACGCTATCCTGTAGCTGTGCAGCGTGTCCTTGGACGCGTCGCACAATGGGCACGGGAAAGCATTGGACGACCACGTCGGACAGTATAAGGATGTAGCTATGGCGTCCCAGTCTGCCATGATAAAAAGCACTGCCCCCTTAACACCCATGGGCTGGCCAGCCCACTCGCCCCTGGCCCCGTCCGCGGGCGCCCAATCGCGCCCACGCGGGTGCTGCATTGGGAACGCGCCAGCTGCCAGGGCATCCGCGCACCATCGCACAAAGGAGAGCAGCGGATGCATAGAACAATACCCATGGCAGCCGCATTTGCAGCTCAATTGTTTACGAAATGTAACTGACACGTGGCGCACCTTCGACACTAAATTTACCAATGAAATAACCAGTTGGGACCGACTTCTACCCGCGCCTGCGGATCCACCGTACTGGGCTGCGTCCAAATATATTGCGCATGGTACCACTATGTCATCCTCATCGGCTGAGCGCACGACTATGTGATCATGATAAATCTGTGGCTGAGTTTTTCCCGCCAACGCCGTCTTCATGGCTTCTCGCGAGGAAGGTGCCCCGAACACCTCCTCGTGCAGCAGTTCGTGCATTGGGCGCACTTGAACGCCCAGGTCCACGCGCCGTCGGGAGTTACCGCTCTGCCCCACCACGTGGATCGGCATGGGCCTAACCTTAGTAATGTTGAGCTCTGCGATCCTATTGTCGATGACCCTCTGGCAGTGCCCCGTCGAGCTGTCGGGGGCGAGCCCCCACTCCCTCAACTTATCGGATTTCGCTCCCGCGGTCCATGCTGTGTAGGACAGAGTGCACAATGTTTTTGCAGTGATCTCCCCAGTGCAATAAAGAGTTTGAAGCTGAACCAGCAAGCTTTCGGCAGCTTCTTTCTCAGTGCCCTCGTCGGGCCGAGAGTGAATCGTGCGGCGCCGAGTAGACATGGCGCGCCCGCCAAATAGGCTACCCTGGAGCCCGAACCCTACGGCCCCATCCCCCCTCCCGAGGACGAGGATTGGGGTGGGCGAGGGAGGGCGGGGGGGGGAGGAGGGGGAGGTGGAGGACTCCTCCTCCTCCTCCTCCTCCAATGCACACTACACACCGCACGCCGCACACACACACACGCACTCACACACCACGCATCATACTCGAACTCCTCCACTCCTCCGCCTCCCCCAGGACGACGACGGCGACGACGGGAGGGCGACGACGACGGGATGACGACGGCTTTTGGGCCTCTCGTCGCCACGGGTGGACCCCTGGATCCCCCTCCAGAAATTCAGGCCAGAGCGCGCCCCGCGATAGACGACGACGACGACGACGGCGGCGACGGCGACGACGAGACGACGACGACGACGACGACGACGACGACGACGGCGACGACGACGACGACGACGCCGACTGCGGCGACGGCGACGGCGACGACGACGACGACGACGACGACGACGACGACGACGACCACGACCACGACCACGACGACGACGACGACGACGACGACGACGACGACGACGACGACGACGACGACGAGGCGACGACGACGACGACGACGACGACGAGGCGACGACGACGCGCCGAGACGACGACGCCGTCGCTGCCGACAGAACCGCTGCCCTCGGATCCGATCACCTCTTGCCGCCGCGACGGGGTCCTCCGTCCGCCGCAGAGCGTGCCCCAGGGCTGACGTCGTCGGGGCTTCTCGCCGTCGCCGCGGCTGGACCCCCCGTCCGAAATTCTGGGCAGAGCGCCCCTCAGGAATCCAGGAATGACGTCGTCGGGGTTCTCGTCGCCACGGATGGATCCCCCGTTCGAAGGTCTGGTCAGAGAACGCGGAGGGGGGAGGTCCGAGGGCCCGTGGGCGGGATTGACGACGGACAGGTCCAAGCACTCGAATACGCCCTTCGAAGTGTGAGCTGTCCCTCCGTCCGAAATTCTGGGCAGAGCGCCCCTCAGGAATCCAGGAATGACGTCGCCGGGGTTCTCGTCGCCACGGATGGATCCCCCGTTCGAAGGTCTGGTCAGAGAACGCGGAGGGGAGAGGTCCGAGGGCCCGTGGGCGGGATTGACGACGGACAGGTCCAAGCTCTCGAATACGCCCTTCGAAGTGTGAGCTGTGTGCGCCCCAGGAATGACATCGCTCGGGTTTCTCGTCGCCGCGGCTGGATCCCTCGCTCTTCAGACATTCTGGCCAGAGCGCGCCCCAGGAATGCGGCCTCGGCCCGATCGTCGCCGCGGCTGGATCCCTCTTCAAACATTCTGGCCAGAGCGCGCCCCAGGAATGTGGCCTCGGCCCGATCGTCGCCGTCGCCGACGCCACCGCTCTCATTCGCCCGCGCCGCAGGAGCTGTCCGCGCCAGAAGCTGTGGATCCAGGCTCGCCGCGCGCGCGCCAGGGGCGGTGGGCCGACTTGCGCCGAACTATCCCCTCACTCTCCCCCTCCTCACCTCTCTTCCCTCACCCCCTATCTCTCCCATCCACCCCCTCTCCCTCCCCCTCCATCCCCCTAGGCCAGGGGAAGGGGAACCTGGCCAGAAACGGGGGAAACAACAAATAAAGCACAATAAAATCGAACAGAAGGGAGCTCATCGATGATCATCGATCGCTCATCGATGACCCTCGATGAGCTCATCGTCGCATCTGCGACATGTATCGAGGTTCGTGCCCCCGCTCATCGATGATCATCGATGAACCTCCGGAGTCCCTCATCGATCGCACCCCCCTCAGGCGCAGCGGCGTCGCCGCGCTGAGCCCGCTTAAATCGGGCAAAATGCCGATCGCGCAAGCATCGAGGATTGCCCAACGCGGCTCGCGGCCGCACGGCCTGAAAGACCCCTGCCTCGCGCCCCGAGCCTGGCTATAGCCCATGCCTGCTCACGGCCTGAGGGCCCCCCTGTCAACTCTGCCCATGCGCTCACGTGTTGCGGCGACGCCTAGGGCGATCCTCATCGCCGCCGCCGCCGCCGCCGCCCTTCCTCTTGCGCGAGCTATCCCCCTTCCCATGCCTCGACGCGTGCATGGACTGCGCCATCTGCGCGGCAGACTCGAGGGCGCTCATGTCAGCCTGCCGTCGGCAAGCGGGCAGCGGGGCGGGGGAGGGGGATCGCGCGCCGTCGACGTCGCTGCCGATACCCACCCCGTCAATCCTCCATCCTCCTTAATTCCTCATCATCCCCCTCCTCCTCTTGGACCCCACCCCCGTCCTCCTCGCCCCCTCCCCATTCCCCCATCCCCCCCCCTCATCCCCCGTCGCATCCCCTCCCAAGCCGCGCGCAGGCGCCTCGAGACCAATCACCTCGGCGGCCTGGTCGATGACCTGCTGCTTGGTGAGGCGCTGCTTGATCTCGCGCGGCGGCGGGGTGGGGGGCGGCTGTTCTGGATGGGGGGGTGGGGCGAGCGGGGGGGGGGGGGGGGGGCGCGAGGGGGGGGGGGGGAGGGGGAGAGGGCCGAGGGCGGGGCGGGGAGGGGGAGGGAAAAGGAGGGCGAGGAGGAGGATGGGGTGAGGATGAGGAGGAGGATGGAGGAGGTGGGGGAGGAGGAAGACAGACAACATGAGGCGAGCCTGGCCCACGTCCGCGTTGCAGGGGAGAGGGCCGAGGGCGGGCGGTGGGGGGGGGGGATGGGGGGGGGGGGGGGGGGGGCGGGGGGGTGCGGGGGAGGGGGTGGGGGGGGGGGGGCAAGGAGGGCGGGGGGGGGGGAGGATGGGGCGAGGGTGAGGAGGGGGATGGAGGAGAAGGGGGGAGGAGAAAGACAACATGAGGCGAGCCTGGCCCACGTCCGCGTTGGAGGGGAGAGGGCCGAGGGCGGGGCGGGGAGGAGGGGGGAAAAAGGAGGGCGAGGAGGAGGATGGGGTGAGGATGAGGAGGAGGATGGAGGAGGAGGGAGGAGGAGAAAGACAACATGAGGCGATCCTGGCCCACGTCCGTGTTGGACATGAGCATGCCGCCGAGGAGGGTCCGCTTCCGCGCGCCCTTCAGCCCGTCGATCTTCTCCCCGATGTCGCCGCCCACCGCCTTCGTGCGCGCCCAGCACCAGTCCTCCTCGCTGTTGATGTCGCTCACCAAGGACTCCGCCGACGCCAGCAACTTCTTGCTCGACTCGATGGTCTTCTTGGCGTCGGCCAGCGCCTTGACCTCAGGGCCTGCCGTCTTCTTGCCCGGCGTGGCGGCGCCGCGCCCTCCTCCTCCTCCTCCTCCTCCTCCAGCATCTCCTGTCGCCCTCCTCCTCCTCGCGCCGTCCTTGGGGGTCTCGTCAACCTCGGCATCAGCCCTGGGCGGCTCCTGCCGCTGCTCGAGCGTCTTCATCCACACCTTCTCGAAGCTGTCCTGCCACGTCATCTTGAAGTGCATGAACTTGAGCGCCCCGTTTTGCGGGCCCAGCTGGGCATGCGGATATCCGAGGTCGATGCACCGCCTGCATGTCTTCACGCAGGCGGCAATCGTACCTGGATCCGTCTGCCCAGCTGGACCGCCTTCCTCGTAGAGCATCCTGAGGAAGCTCATGAGCACGCCCGTCTCGCGCCAATCTAACTTGTGTTTCTCCGTGTACGAGCGCGTCACGGTGGGCTCCAGCTCAGCGTACTTCGCGTCGATCCACTCCTGCTTGAAGTCGATCTTGTCCTTCGACATGTCCAAATCCCACTTCCGCTTGAGCTGCTGGTCGTTCTTGATATCCCTATCCATGCGGTTGCCGAGCGGCGACCTCTTCAGGAAGTTCGCCTCGCCCTTGGCCTTGTAGAGGCGGATGAGGAGGTCGCCGTGCTCACCGCGCTTGCCCTTGACGCCGTCGAGCTTGGCCTCGATGCTCGCGATCTTCTCGGACTTGTCCTTCCCCTGCGCGTTGTCGCCAGGCTTGCGCGGGGCGAACTCGGCCTTCTCGTAGCCTTCCGCCAATGACCCAGGATCGGACATCGCCCTCTCATGGCTCGCAAGCAGCAGCCCGCGCTCGGCATCCATCGCCATCTTCATGGGCGCGGAGTTCACGGATGACCGAGGAGGGCGAAGGAGGGGGGGGAGCGAGAGGGGGAGGAGGAGGAGGAGGAGGAGGAGGAGGGGCCCAAACGACTGGCGAGAGGAGGAAGGAGGAGGAGGAGGAGGAGGAGGAGGAGGGCGAAGGAGGGGGAGGAGCGAGAGGAGGAAGGAGGAGGAGGAGGAGGAGGAGGAGGAGGAGGAGGAGGAGGTGAGTCGTTCGGGCCCCTCTGGATTTCGGCCCCCCCTGGAGGAGGACCAGGGAGGGGAATCAAGGAGGGATGAGGCAGTCAGGGAGGATGAAGGAGGAACGGAGGGAGGAGGCATCCCCGTCGACGCCCCATGACGAGGCGAGGGCGTGATGAAGCCGTTGGCGCCGAGCAGGTCCATGCCAGTGTCGGGGGCCCCCGGGGTGTCCATCGCAGCCCTCGCGCTCTCGGCGCGGCGGCGCGCCTTGCGCTGCTCGCGGGTCTCCTCGTCATCCTGGCCATCGGTCGTGGCGACTTCATGCGAAGCCGCCGCCTCCTCCGCAGCGGCCCTCTTGACGCGGCGGCGCTCCTTCCGCTGCTCGGCCGACTCCTCAACCTCCTGGGCGCCCTCCTGGGCGACCTGCTGCGAAGCCGCCGCCTCCTTCGCAGCGGCCCTCTCGGCGCGGCGGCGCTCCTTGCGCTGCTCGGCCGACTCCTCGACTTCCTGGCCGCCGCCCTCGGCGACCTGCCGCGAAGCCGCCGCCTCCTTCGCAGCGGCCCTCTCGGCGCGGCGGCGCTCCCTGCGCTGCTCGGCCGACTCCTCGATCTCCTGGCCGCCGTCATCGGCGACCTGCTGCGAAGCCGCCGCCTCCTTCCTCTTGCTGGCCTTCTCGGCGTGGCGGCGCTCTCTTCGCTGCTCGGCCGACCCCTCGATCTCCTGGCCGCCGTCATCGGCGGTATCATGCGAAGCCGCCGCCTCCTTCGCAGCGGCCCTCTCGGCGCGGCGGCGCCCCTTGCGCTGCTCGGCCGACTCCTCGACCTCCTGGGCACCGCCCTCGGCGACCTGCTGCGAAGCCGCCGCCTCCTTCGCAGCGGCCTTCTCGGCGCGGCGGCGCCCCCTGCGCTGCTCGGCTGACTCCTCGGTCTCCTGGCCATCTTCCTCGACGGCTGGCTGCGAAGCCGCCGCCTCCTCCGCAGCGGCCATCGACGGCTGGCTGTCGACTGGATGCGAAGCCGCCGCCGACTCCTCCATCTCCTTGCTGACGCCCTGGGCGACTGGCTGCGAAGATGACGCCTCGTTCGCCATGTCCTGCGCCGACAGGGACTCGCCGTCGATCGACTCCGACGGGGCCCCCGCGGCATCACTGGGCGCCGCCAGCCCCTTGGGCGATTGCTGCTCAGCGGGCGCACTCTCGGCGTCGGACGAGCCCGCGGAGACGGGGAGCTCGTCGGGGCCTGGTGGCGGGGCTGGGCGGCGGGCGAGCCGAGGATATCCTTGTCCCTGGACCACATCGTCAACGCGATGCGCTGCCTCGCGAGATCGGCGAAGTCGCGCTGCAGCGCCTGGACCTCCGTCTCCCTCTCGCTCACTTCCGCCCTCGAAGCGCCGCTACCTGGCTGGAGCGAAGACCCGAGGTCGGAGGGCGACAGAGTAAGGGGAGCGAGAGCACACATCGCACGCAGGGGACGGACGTGGTTGACACGGGCGCGAACGTTCAGACGCCGACCGATCGCTAGATCGCCTATCTTCTCGCATCGCGCCCCGCGATGCGCGACGCGCGGTTACCTTCGCGCCCCCACCCCCCCCGCCGCCGCCCTGGAGAAGGGCGGCTCTCTGGCCAAGGCCGCGACGCGCGAGGCACGGTTATCTTCGCGCCCCTGGGGGTGATATAGGATCGGCGCCGCTGCAATCGACGATGGGGGGGAGGGGAAGATGGCGGCGATATCGGATGCATTGAGGTTTGGACGCTGTCCGAACCGAAGGGGCATCCTGCGGGCGTCTTCAGAGTGAAACGCGGAGCGGCCCGCGGCTCTTCTTATGCGTGCACCCCATCCCTCCACCTCCCATCTCCATCCACCCCCTCTCTCCGCCCGCGCCCCCATCCCTCCACATCCCGCCCTCCGATCTTGGGCTCTCGGCCGCCACTGGCCCCCGCAGGCAGGCGCGCTGCAGAAGCTGGAGGCCGCGCCGCCCCCGCGCCGCCCCGACCCTCACTCAGCCGCGAATCGCGACCGCATGGGGTCGGCGCCTGGCGGCGGGGGCATGGTGATCTTGCCCGCGGCAGCTGGCCTCTTCCTCGCTGCGGGGCCAGCCTCGTCCTCATCCTCTCCCTCCTCGTCCTCAGCCTCCTCATCTTCCTCCTCTTTCTCGGCGTCGTCCTCTTCCTCCTCCTCCTCTTCCCCCCCCTCTTCCTCCTCGACCTCCTCCTCCTCTTCATCTTCCTCTTCCTCCTCTTCGCCATCTTCGCCGACATCCTCCTCTGCCTGCTGGGCCTGGGCCGCTGGCTTCTTTCTGGCCGCCGTTGCCGTGGTCGTGCCCGCTGGCCTCTTCTTGGCGGGCCCCAGGCTCGTCGCCGTCTTGCTCCGCTTCATGGGGCGGCCAGCGGATACCTCGCCGTCTTCGTTGCCCTCCTCATTCTCACCCTCTTCCTCCTCCCCCTCCTCCTGCTGCTCCTCCTCCTCGCTGGCCTTCCTCCCGCCGCCCTCTCCGTCGGGGTCGGCCCCGTCGGGGTCCTTGCAACCGTCGCTCTGCGTGGTCACCTTCGCTGCTGGCTTCTTCTTGGACTCGAGCGGGTACTTGGCGTCCAACTTCACCTTTTCCTTTTTCACTTCCTCGACCGACGTCTCATTCTTGCTGAGCAGCTTCGCTTTCTGCGTTAGCCACTCTAAGGCCACCGACTCGGGGATCTTGTTCAAGCTGAGTTAGACTTTTTGCCCGCCGTCGATGTACATGACAACGCATTGCTCACCAAAGTTGAGGGCCTTGTAGGCGACCCGCACCTTGCCGACGTCGCTCTGAGTTACCCAGACAGTAAGGCTCTTTTTGATCTTGCCACCGCTAGCCGCTTCGGCGTCACTGAGAAGGGACTTCCACGCACTGACGGTGAGCGTGCTCAGGCTGGAGGCGCTGCCGTCCGCCCAGACGACCTCCACGGGGTCGAAGTCGCCGCCCTTGGCCGAGAACTCGCGGAAGCTCTTGGGACTCGCCCGTGCCGGCGCGCACCGCGACGCCGAGGGGCGGGTCCCAGTCGGCGGCGGGCATTGGCGGCGGCGGCGCAGCCGCGCCCATCAGCTGCCTGAGCTCGGTGAGCCACTTCGGCGCACTGAGGTTGGGCTCCCGCTCCCTGCGCAGCGGGTCGTAGAGGTGCTTGCACATGGACCTCAACCTCGGGTCGGACGACGACGACGACGATTCGATGGGGGGCGATTCGTTGTCCTGGGGGGGCCGAGACCAGGCAGCCCATCTTCGCGCATCGCGCCCCGCGATGCGCGACGCGCGGTTACCTTCGCGCTCTCCCGCCGCCGCCCTGGAGGAGGGCGGCCCTCTGGCCCAGACCGCGCGACGCGCGATTATCTTCGCGCCCCCATGTGGGCGGGGGTGGGGAGGCAACCCAACGGGCTTCAAAACGGCCCGCCGCGCCCCCCCCCTTCCCCCCCGCGTTCTCCCCCTCGCCCCCTCCCCCCTCATCCCCCTCCTCTTCCCTCCTCCGCCTAGACCTCCACATCTCATCCCCTACACTCCGCCATCCCCTCGTCGCTTCCTTATTTGTCTGAAGCGGCCTGGCTGACATCTTGTCCGCCCACGCGTCCAGGGCTTTCTCGTCAGCGAACTGCCAGTGCTTCGAAACCTTCTTGTTCTGCTGCTGCTGCCGCGCCACCAGCGCGCAGGCCTTCCTCGTGGCCTCGGGCGAGAAGCTCAGGTTCCCAGCCGCGGACTCCAGTGACGCGATCATCTGAGGCGGGGAGGCCGCCGTCACTCGCCGTCGACTCGTCGTCCTCGACGTCGACCATCGTCCGTCGTTGTCATCGGCCCCGTCGCCGACTCGTCGCCGCCGTCGCCCGTCGTCGTCGGCTCGTCGTCGCGTTTCCCTTCTGTCGAGGGCGACGTCGAGCCGACGACGACGGGCGACGGCGGCGACGAGTCGGCGACGGGGCCGACGACAACGACGGACGACGGTCGACGTCGAGGACGACGGGTCGACGGCGAGTGACGACGCCGATGCCAGCAACGTCATCGCCGTCGTCGTCGCCGACGTCGTCGCCGCTGATGGGCGTCCTTGGCGGACGCCTTCATGCGCAAGAACGCATTGTGGTCGAACCTGTCCTCGCCAGGCGAGGCCCCGTACACGAAGAACTCTGGGTTGTTCGCGAACGGCACCAGCGCGTCCCGAATGGCGTCGATCGACGTGCAGCAAGAACGCGGTTTTGCCATCGCTGCACAAAAACAAAGCTGCGAACAAAAAATGTTGTGGACAATCGCAGCAATGACCCTGATGACGCACGATCCACCGACTCGCATTCGCATCGCCGACGCATCGTCGAGACAGCCGCCGACCGTCGACGCCGACCGGTCGGCCGACGCCGACCGATTACCGACGCAACGCCGATGCATTGCGGGGGGGGGGTGGCGGGGATTGGCCTTCGCATCGCCGACGCATCGCCGTCGACGCATCTCCGATGCATCGCCGACGATCGGCCGACGTCGACCGCTCATCGATGCCCCGCCGATGCGTCGCGGGGCCCCCCTCCATCGCCGAACGGACGCATCTCCGATGCATCGCCGACGATCGGCCGACGTCGGCCGCTCATCGATGCCCCGCCGATGCGTCGCGGGGTCCCCCTCCATCGCCGAACGGACGCATCTCCGATGCATCGCCGACGATCGGCCGACGTCGACCGCTCATCGATGCCCCGCCGATGCGTCGCGGGGTCCCCCTCCATCGCCGAACGGACGCATCTGCGATGCATCGCCGACGATCGGCCGACGTCGACCGCTCGCCAATGCCCTGCCGATGCGTCGCGGCGAGCCTCTCCAACGACCTCCGAGGGAGGGCGGGGGCCAGTGGCGGGCGGGCGGGGGAGGGTGCGACGGGGAAGGAGGAGGGCAAGCGGATCAGAGCAGGCAAGAAGGCACACCCGCCCCCTCCCTCTCCGCTCCCCCGCTCGCGAGGCGGGCCACCAGACGCCATGATTGCCTGCGTCGTCTCGGGCCCGATGATGCGCTCCATGGCGCCGTGAAATGCAGCGCCCGCGCAGTGCATCTCCTCGCGGTCCTCCGCGTCCGTCATCGCCTCCTCTCCTGACGCCTCTCCCTCGGCGGCGGAGGGGCACCGACGGGGCGAGGCGGGCGGCGGGGGCCCGAGAGGCATGGCCCAGCCGCGGCGCACCCACAGGTCCTTTCCCCGAGGGCACAAAGGGGTTGCTTGGCAATGGGCGGGCAGCTTGACCATGGGGCCAGCTGCGGAACAAGCAACGACGAGGACGCAGATGACGGACGACGAGGATCGCCGACGACGGCGGCGGCGCGACGACAGCGCTGGTTTCTGGCACCACGCGGGCCGATTCTGGATCCTGGGCGGCGGTCAACCTTGAACGGTCGCGCTGCCGTCGTTTGCCCCGACGTCGGCGCCGACGTCGTTTGCCCCGACGTCGTCGTCGTTGTGGACGTCGACGGAAGAACGATAACGTCGGCGCTGGCGGAATAACAAAAGGGGGCGTCGACGTCCACTTCGACGACGACGTCGGGGCCAGCGACGTCGACGCCCCTCCCCCCTCCTTTTATCTCCTCCACCCCCTGCTCATCCCACCCGCGCGTGCGCGGTGACAGTGGCTTCATGCTCGCGAGCCGCATCGCGGCGACAGCGCCGCCGCTTAGTCTTGCATTGAGATTGTTTTTTTATCCTCTGGGGGGTAACGCTCGTTACCCGGGCCTCTCCCCCCCCCCCCCGTAACGGTAACGCTCGTGCGCGGGGGGGGTCTCGGTCTTCCCCTCCAACATGCTGGTGCCCGAAGGCATGCGCACTGTGGTGTGGTGGTCGCAGGCGCACTGTGGGCGCTCGCAGGCCATTGCGGCGCTCGCATGCGCGATGCTGGTGCTTGCGGGCTTTGCGCTTGTACTCGAATCGTCGTCGTCGTCGTCGTCGTCGTCGTCGTCGTCGTCGTCGTCGTCGTCGACGGCGCCCGAAAACGGCCTCCGGAGGCCGAAACAGGCGGCAAACGTCGTCGTCGTCGTCGTCGACCTCGTCGCTCGTCGCTCGTCGATCATCGTCGTCGCGCGCGCGGGCGCGGGCGTGGTGCCGGGACCACGCGGCGGGCTTTGCGCTTGTACTCGAATCGCAAGCCACTGTGGTGCTCTCAGGCAGAGAGTGCTGCTCGCGCGCATACTATGGCGATCGCAGAGCGCCCCTGCTTCGCCATACCCCGCCCAGCCCAAGCGTTACCGTTACCCGGGGGGCACGACCCCCCCCCCCCCCCCGGGTAACGAGCGCTACCGGCCGGAATAAAAAAATGATCTCATATATGGATTCAATTTGACGTTTTCCACCCGTCGGGAGACTGCGTGCCGCACGCTGCGGAAACAGATCATACCGTTTACATACACACACATATATCGATATATGCACATGTACATACTTGTATAATTCTATATGTATATATACATATATGCGGAAATACTTGAAACATGTGTTGTATATATATATATACATACATATATAGTATGGCTACCGTATACAAACACTTATGCATATACACGTGTGTGTGCGTGTATATTACATATTCGTGCATGTGAAATATACATGCATACATATACACACATACATGCGCATGTATGTGTGGATATATACCTATACACCTCTATGTAGATACGTATGTATGTATGTGTAATGCATGTGGCTTCAAGGGCCCACTCGTTCGGCGGTCGTTGCCTCCGGACTCACAGACTCGAGATCCTCAATCCCCGGCTTCCGACGACGGCCCAAGCTTTCGCGGGCCGCCTCGAGCAAGTACCGGACCTCTGGGGATGACGGGGATTTTGGCACATCACTGCCTGCATGGGGCCCGCGCCGGCGTCGAGGGGGACATTCGGATCGTGTACCTGGCAATGGTGTTCGGGTGGACGAGCGCCCCAGGCAACTACATGATGCTCGCGCTGGCGGCCCGCGAGCTCCACGAGAGCTATCGGCCTGGCGAGCCACGCTGGCACGACGCCACCCACTTCCATTCGGAATGGCTCATGGACGACCCAGTGGTGGTGGAACCCGACATCGGGGTTCGGCCGTGGATGGCCTGCGACGTGTTGGACGCCCCCATCCGGGAGGTTTTCGGGTCGGAAGCGGTGAACGTCAGCAAGCGGGATGCTGGGGGGGGGCCTTCTACCACTCAGATCTCCTGGAACCCAAGGCCATGAAGATGCGCTTCCTCCTGGCCGAGCCGGAGCTGCCGCATGGTTCGACTGCTGACCGCGAGGGGGCTGAGTGGGTTGGGCCAGTTCTGCGCCTGCGCGGCGCCCACCCTGGGTCTGGAGCTCCCAGCGGTTCATCGGATGCTGTCAGGAGACCCGGACCAGGCTTATGTCCAGCCGCCGGGCGGTCCCGAGCAGGTGGAGGCTGCCTGGGACGATTGGCACCAGACCCTGGATTGGCTGCGGGTCTGCTTCGAGATGCCTGTCGAGTGTAACTTCGAGACCTCGTTTGGGGGCCTACTGGGCCTTCGTGAGGCCCTCGCCCTCCCAGGGGCGCTCGGGGGGCTGCGCTGGCTGAGAGGCGACGCCACCCTGGACCGAATCGGCGCTTTGGACTGGACCTCGCGAGAGTATATCGTGGCGGATGCGGCGCCCTACTTGGAGACGCTCCGCTCCGCGCCTGGGGTCGCGTGGCAGAGAGTGGGGGAGATCATCGCGGTTGTCGAGCTCCTCTGCCTGATAGTCCTCGCGGCAGAGAAGGGGCCGGATTGGTTCCAGCTACTCCTGCCGTACGTCACGGACAACAGTAATGTCAGCCGCTGGCTGCGGCGCCGCCGAGCACGGAACGCGGTGGCGCGACACCTGCTCCGCGTCCTGGCCATGTTGGAGCTGCGGTGCAAGTTCCGGATTCTGGATGGGCTCTACTTGCGAACCTACCGCAACGAGCTGGCCGACTTCGCGACGCGAGCTACGGTTGCGGAGGTACGTCAGCGGATGGCGGAGGCGGGGTGGGCCGAGCTCTCACCCGCAGCCCCGTGGGGCGAGTTGGTGGAGGAGGCCGCCTGGCGCGAGCTGCGAATGCCAGGGGACGAGGGCCCTCGGCGCGCGGCCGCGCTCCAAGTCAGGGGGGCCCGGGAGGCCCTGCCGCGCTACGCGCCCTTGCAGGTCGAAGGGGCGCGGCTGGTGGAGGTAGGAACCGCGCGGGCCCCCTTTGGAGAGGCCTGGGAGAGCCTCGGCGGGGCGGCAAAGCTGACGCCCTGGGAGGTCGGCGGCCGAGGGGGGCCCGACGGCGACCACCCGCTCGAGGACCCCGCGGGGGCCCCACCAGTTCGCTGGGTGCGCGCCTCTCTGTCGGAGGATCCCGGCGGACGTGAGGCCGCCAGTCTCGAGCGCCTGCTGACCGCGGTCCGGCCGCTGGGAGTGCTACTCGACGTCCCCGTCAACTACGCTGCGGCGCGGCTGGGCGCCCGCTTGCGGCGCCTGGGCTATGTTCATGACCCGAAAACGAACCCCCACCCCCGATCCCGCCCTGGGGCGGGGGGAATTTGCCCCGGGGATTTTTTTTTGTCATGTAGGGTAGGGGAGGGGAAGGCACGGGGGAAAGCATGAGGGGGGGGGGGGGGGGGAGGCGAATGACGGGAGCGGGGGGGGGGGGAGGGGGAGGGGCGAATGACGGGGAGGGTTGACGGCAGGGAAAGGTTGGGGGGGAAGGCAGGATGGGGAGAGCGAGGAGGGAGGATGGGAACGAAGCATGGTTTTCCCCCTTACAGGGCTTCCTCCCGTTTCATCCCGCCCCCTCCTCCCCCGCCCCCTCGTCCATCCCGCCGCCATCCTCCTCCCGCCTTTCCCTGGCCCTCGAGCCGCCTCGGCTCGAGGACCAGGGAGAGGGCGGGCCGCCTCGTGCTTGGCCCGCGCCGCCGCCATGGCGGCGGGCGCGAAGGGCAAGATCAGCCCCGAGGTCCGCGCCTTGATCCTGGTTTTGCAGGACAAGGCGCCCCTCGGGGGAGGGCGCTGCAGGGGCGGGGAGATGGGGGGGGGGTGAGAGCAGGGGGAGAGGAGGAGGATTGACGATTTGGAGCGAGGATGTCCCCTCCTCACTCCCCGCGCCCCACCTCCCCCCCTCCCCCCCGCCTCCTGAGCCCCCCCCCCCCGCCCCGCCCAGGCGCCGCCGATCGACAAGGCAGCTGCTTCCGTGCAAGTCGCGCGGAAGCAGCACGAGGCCATCCGCGACATCGTGCGGATGCTCCTCAAGGACCGCTCGCCGCCATTATCGTCACCGTTAGTAACGATAATGGCGGCGATGGCGATGATGGCGATGATGGCGACGATGGGGGGATGATGGTGACAATGATGGATGCGATGTTGATGAGGTCGACGATGATGGCCATAATGGTGACGAGAATGGGACGATAATGGCGACGATAATGGTGACGATGGCGACGAGGTCGACGATGATGGCGGCGACGGTTGCGACGATGCTGGCGATGGCGATGATATGACGGCGACGATTACGACGATGATGACGATGATTTCGACGATGGTGCTGGCGATGCCGACGATGGCGATGACGGCGACGATGATGGCGACGATGGCGACGACGATGGCGACGATGGCGTTGATGGCGACGATGGCGGCAATGCACGGGGCAGGGGCAGGAGCGATGGGAGCTGGCCGCCGTCGTCGTCGCTGTTGCCGTCGTCGCCGTCGCCGTCGCCGCCGCCGCCGCCGCCGCCGCCGCCGCCGCCGCCGAGGTCGCCGTCGCCGTCGCCGTCGCCGTCGCCGTCGCTGCCGTCGCCGTCGCCGTCGCAGTCGCCGTCGTCGCCGTCGCCGTCGCCGTCGCAGTCGTCATCGTCGCCAGCATCATCGTCGTCATCGTCGTCATCATCGTCGTCATCATCGCCACCGTCGCCATCGTCAGCATCATCGTCGTCGTCGGTACCACCATCGCCGACATCATCGCCATCGTCGCCGTTGCTGTCACCATCACCGTCGCCATTACGTGAGGAATGGCGACGAGAACGTCGACGAGAATGGTGACGATAATGGTGACGATGGCGATGATGCCGACGTTGATGGCGGCGATGACGACGACGATGCTGGCGATGGCGATGATGGCGATGATGACGGCTACGATGACGACGATGACGACGATGATGGCGGCGATGACGACGACGGCGACGACGACGACGGCGACGGCGACGGCGACGGCGACGGCGACGGCGGCGACGGCGGCGGCGACGTCGACGGCGACGGCGACGGCGATCGCGACCGCGGCGGCGACGGCGACGGCGACGGCGGCGACGGCGACGGCGACGGCGACGGCGACGGCGACGGCGACGGCAACGGCTGCGGCGACGACGACGACGACGACGACGACGACGATGACGAGGACGTTCCCGCTACCTACCCTACTCCACACCGCCCCCTTCTTTCCTACTTGCGGCGTCCATGCCGTATTAGCTATCCCCACCTTCCCCACTTCCTATTCCGTACTCCATGCCTCCTTGCGCAGCCCTTCTCTGCCCAGTACTGCCCACTGTGTCATGCTCCAGTCGCCCCGATCCCCATATTCCCCGATTCATCATCCCGCCCGCGCGCGCCTGCCCCCCCTCCCCCCTGCTCGCCTGGCGCGGGCCCAGGAATCCGACAAGATTGAGCTGATCAGGATCATGGCGGCCAAACCCATCCAGGACATCGAGGCCAAACACGGGCGGCGCCTCAGCGGCGCCAAAAAAGACGAGAAGGTAGCCAAATCACTGTCCGAGGACCCGCTCTGGCCAGAGCACATCAACACCCTCGCCGATGTCCCCCCTCCCTGGATGTTCGCCCTCTACGGCAAAATCACTAAGAAAGGCATCCCCTCTGCAGTGCTGCAGGTCATGTGCCGCAAGAGCACCAAGCAGATGTCCTGCTGCAACGTGTATCTCACAGGACGCCGCATGGGGGCGGGGCGGGGATCTGCCAGGGCAAGCGTTTCTGGGGCGGGGTCGGGCGGGGGCAGGAGATGTTGATGAGGCGGGGGTCTGATCCCCGACGACGACGGCGACGGCGGCGACGACGGCGACGCCGACGGCGACGGCGACGACGATGACGACGACGATCGCGACGACGGCGACGGAGACGACTTCGAGGCCAGAGCCCTGGAGCAGGGTGGTGAACGTTGGCGGTGGCGATGACGACGGCGATGGCGACGACGATGACGACGGTGGCGACGACGATGACGAGGGCGACGGCGACGATGGTGACGAGGAGGACGGCGCTGACGAGGACGGGAAAGATGACGACGGCGATGACGAGGACCATGGCGAGGACGACGATGATGATGACGATGATGATGATGGCGAAGACGACGAGGATCACGGGGGTGACGACGATGACGAGGACGTCGGCGACGGCAACGACGAATGTGACGGGGGCGACGACATTCGCGACGGTTGCGACGGTGGCGACGCCGACGACGACGACGCCGACGATGGCGACGACGACGACGCCGAGGACGACGACGACGGCAGCGGAGGCGGCGACGACGACGACGACGACGGCGAGGCCAGAGCCTTGGGCGCGCGCCCCAGCTGCAGGACTCCCCCACAATTTCCCCATCGGCGGGGACATGCGCAAGAAGGACGTGTTCGCGCAGTTCGTGTCCAAGCAGGTGGTCGACAGGGCGCTCTTGGACAAGGGCGATGGCTTCTTCAACTCGTGCATGGAGAACGATATCCTCACGTGGAAGCCGCCGCACTGCGCCTTCTCTGTTGTTCACGGCGCAGCGGCTTCAAGTGGCGAAGCGGGGGCCCCGTTGTTGCGTTTCGTCTGCGCGCCGACTCGTCGTGGGAGTCTCTGGGTGGGTGGATGGGCGGGCGGGCGACGCGGGTCGGCAATGCTATGCGGGGGCGGGCGAGCGCGCGGCTTGGGAGGTAGGTTGGGGACGAGGATGCTGCGGGAGGAACGGGAGTGCACATGGGGGAGGTTGGAGTCGATTTTTTTGACATGGAAGGGAACAGGATGTCGTTCAGGGCGCCAGCGGGATCGCCAACCCGGGGGCGGCGAGGATTGATATTCGCACCAGAGGGCGCGTAAGATGTATCGCCACGTTGTCTTCCCCGTCCTCGTTGGATTGACGTTCCCCCACCTCGCGCCCCCCTCGCCCCGCCGCTGTCGCCTCGCCTCTGGCCAGCCCGCCCCGCGCCGCCCCAGCCAGGCCGACAGTGTCCACAACTTGATCAGGAGCACGGTGCACGTGCTGCAGGATCCGTGGCCTGCAGGCGGCGCGCATTGATTGCTGCTTGCTCGCGTGCCCCCAACGCGGGTTTGTCACGCATGCAGGTGATCAGTGCCCCCCAGCGCCCCCCCCCCTGCATCCGCGGCCGATTCGCCGCGTCCTCAGATCATCGCATTGCGTGATCACTCGTGTCTGATGGCATCGCACTGCCAGTTCCCGCTGGGCCCCGCAACCTTGCCATGCCCTGACTGGCCCTCCCCGCCCAGTGCGCTTCCCCCATGCCATTCCGCCGACGCACCCCCCAGCGCCCCCCCGCCCGTCGCCGCAGGCAAGATCATCCAGGACGCCTTCATCATCAACATGTCCCAGAAGCTCACGATCCTGAAGCTCATCGGGGAGAAGGACACGGCCGCCAAGTTCAAGCGCGCCGCCGTGGACAAGAGCGCGAAGTTCCTCGAGACCTACGAGGAGAAGAAGAAGGCGCTCGAGGTGGTCGTGCCCTCGAACCTCGCTGAGCAGACGAGGCGCGTGCGCCAGCGCGTGATGCCGAAGATGCAGGCCGCTTCCGTTGTTCGCTCTCCTGGGGAGTGAGATCGGCTCCTTGGCCGAGTCAGGCTGCTGGGGGGTCGATCGCTGCTCGGGCGGGATGCGCGCATGGGTGCGTGGACCCTGCCTGTTACTCATTCACTTTGCGCCCCTCCCCACGCGGCCTGCGTGGGCAATTTTAGGCGTGATTTTTCGTTGTCAGTTGAGTTATCGAGAGCGTGCGAGCGCATTGGCCAGTGGGTGTAGGTCCTCAGCTCCGTTCGATAGGGGTCACGCTGGGCTGAGTACGTCGGACCATGGGGGGAGGTGCAGGAGAACGGTAGGGGACTGCGCATGGAGAGATGGGCGGGATTTGGAGGTAGGGCACGCATGGTCGCACCACCGCATTGACTTGTCGATGGGGGGTGTACGTGATCAGCTGGTTTCGCAGGCAGCGGAGCCCCCCCCCCCCGATGGAACAATAACTTCGGGGTGGGCGCATCCTGCCATTTGGCCCTGGGCTGGCTCGCGCAGGGGTGAGGTTTGAGACGACACGTGGTGTTGTTCTCTAACTAGGTACCCACGGTCTTTGCGTGTCCCGCAGTCGGCGGGATAGCTGGCGCATCGCCTCGGGCCGCACGACTCGCCCGAGCTGGCGCCCACGCGTGAGCAAAACATGCATGGTATTGGCGCGGGCGGCCTTCCGCTTGCATGCGACGCCTGCCTCCTCGCCCCTCGCCGCTTTCCCCGTCGCCCTCTCCACCTCCGCCCCGCCGCCCTTTTCCCGCGCCCGCGCCCTTGCCCGCGCCCCCCCTCCCCCTCCCCCCCCCCCCCCGAGTCCTCTGCGGCCCCGCGGGGGCGCGATTGCATGTCGACCAGGCCCCGCCCCTCCACCCGAGCTTTGGTTTGGAATTGTTTGGGATGATGTGTCCGAGGGTCGACTTCATTCGGAATAGAGCCTCGCGTGTCTGGCAGGAGGGGGGGTCATCTCGCGCGCGGCGCATTCTAGTTGCACGCCCCTTCGGCCTGGGCAGCGCCGACGCAGCTGGCGCCAGTTCGAAGTCTGAGTTCTCGCAGTCGCGCTTGGGGGGGGCCGCTCCCTCCACCCATCCCGAGCCCAGCATGTCGCCGCCCGTTCTTAGTTTGTTTTTGGTTCGATGTGCGCCAGTGCACATGTTGCCGTTGCAGGGGGCGGCGAGGGCATTCCAGCTCCACAACGACGAGCCTTCCCCAGATACCCATGTGCAGATCTTGATGCACGCCGTGACCTTCGAGCGAGTGGTATTGCCTTCCACTGTGGTCGCCCGCCCATGGCTTCGTTCCTCGCCACCCCCGCCCCTCCTACCCCTGACCCGAGCAGGGGGCAGTACGCGCGTCGGACGTGGCGGGGTTCCCCATCTCGCCGCGTCTGGGGCGGAAGGGGTAGTTGTGTTAGGTAGCTGTTGTTTTTTTTTGGGCGGGGCCTCTCAGGTCTGGGACTTGACCGAGGAGGTCAGCTCCGACGGCGCGGCTGCGGCGTTGATTCAGCCAGTGGACCCAGATGACGAGACCCCGTGCCAATGGTGCGCCGACGTCCTGTCCGCGAGCGTGCACGGCAACAGCTTGGACGGCCTCGCCACCATGGTTGTCAGCTTCGCGGGGGGGCCCGTCTTCCAGGCGACGCGCCTAGTCAACGCCCACCAGATTGGACAGTTCACGTTAGTTGAGCAGGCTCCAGGTTTCGATGGCCTCGAAGTTGTCGGCGCTGCCTTTGAGTTCAACCGTGGTGGCGGGCGGCTTTTCATCAATTGGGATGACCTTGTGGCCAAGCTGCACTTGAACAGGAACCAGAACGGGCCCTACTGGTTTCACAAGAGGCGCGCCAGGTGGGTTGAGCTGTCCACCAAGCTCGGCGGCACCAGCGGCTGCGTCCGCCAGAGCATCCCCTACGATCAGCGGCAGCACGAGCGTGAGCCAGATAGATGCTTGGAGTTCCCTTCGGTAAGCTTGAGGTTTCTGCTCATACAGTGCATACGCCATGCCCGCGCGCCTTCCGAACGGCAAGGCCGCCTGTCGGACGCATCCGATCAGGCTGCGTTCGAGCGCATCTATACGAGTCTCATGTGCAAGCTTCCCAGGAACTTCACCTTCGTCATTCGCTGCGACTGGCAAGCGAAGAAGGTTCGCATTTGCGTTCTGCTGTTTCGGCGCATGCACGCGTGCAGAGTAATTTTGCGCAGTTCAGTAGCGCCCGTGATGATTATGCTGGGGCCGTCATCTTGCGATGTTTCTCCAGGGGTGGGCCGTGGGCCACTCGGGCGACCAGAGACGTCCGTGGTGCTTAATAGGGCCCCCAGGGGGCGCGCAAGGGTTTGGAGGCCCATGTGGCTCGTCAGGCTTTCGAACGGCCCCACGGGGCCTGCGAGGGTTTCGGTGATGTTCCAGCGGGCCCCATGGAGCTTGCTGGTTCCCCCAGGTGGTTGTTGGACGATATATATGGGCTTCTGGAGGTTCCTCCGATTGTGTAGCTTGCTTTGGGGTCCTTGCGATCGCTTTCCCAATCATCTTTCAGTGAGCTTCAAACGACCCCTAGGTGGTGATGGTGGGTACCTCGGGGCATCCATTGGCCTGCAGGCGCTCCCCTGTCTCATCTGCTTGTTCTCATGCCCCCCTCCGAGCGTTTCTCGATGTCAGCCTGAATCGATGGCATCGGCCGCGGTAACCCTCCGCCGCATCCCCTGCGAGGACGCGGCCCACCCCTAAGATGATAAGTGATGCTTTTTGTGTGCCAGCTTGCCCCGCGTCGTTGTCGTCGTCGCCCTGCCAGCCGTCGTCGCCGCCCCCTCCCCCCCACGCCCATCTCAGAGCGCATGCGGTGGGAGGGAGGGGTCGCGCATGGGTGTGCCGCCCAGGTTGGCACCGTCCACGTCGGGAGGTGCCCCGTCACCATCAACGTCGTCGACACCGCCGTGGGGCTCTCGGAGATCGCCGCCGCCGTCCAGGCCGAGAAGGTGCCCACGATGCGCTTGTGGGAGAACCAGATGCAGAGGATCCTCAGGATGGACGGGCAGGTGCTCACCGACTTCACGGCCTCCATGCACAACGAGGCCGCCAAGGAGCACTCCGAACTCATTTCGGGCATCTTCGGGCAGGCGCGCATCCGCTCCTTGCCTCCTCCTCCAGCGGTCATTGCGATCGTGTTTGGCGCCGTGCCATCGCGCTTCGATGTTGGCGCATGTCTAAGCCCAGTGCATACTCCTCGGGGGCATTGGTTGGCGGAGGGGGCGGATGGGGTGGCGGGGCGCAGGGCGGGCGGTTGGCGGGCGGGGCAATTCAGAGCGCCCGTTTCCCAGCGCGGGGGTTAGATTCGCCGCGCAAGGGGCGACGATGGTGTCGACGATTGCTGTTTCGATGAGGGGGGTGGCAGGGGGCGGGGTCGACGGGAAGGATCGGCAATGCCAATGTCGACGGCGCCGACGTTGGCGGCAGCGGCCGCGAGGGGCTGCGCGGCGACGGGGGTGATGCGGCGGAGGAGGTGGCTGATGGCGAGCCACAGCAGGGCGTGTGGGGGGGGGTGGTTGGCGGGGGGACGGCGGGGGTGCGGGTCGGTGCCAGGTGCTGGACGTCGTGGCATCCTTTTTGGAGAGCGGCTTCTTGAACGGCTACACGCTGCGCACCGAGTCGGGCGCCCTCCTCGGTGATGGAGATAGCGCCCCGCGGGCGCAGCACTTCGAGCACAGGTACTTCTACCCCAGCAACCCCAAGCTGACGGAGCGCATGCTGTGTCGCTACGTCTCAGCCTCGCAAGATGCCTTTAAGGACCGCCCGACGCGCGGCGCGCGTCGGTAGGTTGGCGAGCGGGTGGTGGTGGTGGTGAGGTTGGGGTCGCAGTGGGGCGCGATTACTCAGGCGGCTTTGGTATCGGGGGTAGTGGGCGCAAGTTGCACATAGTCGATGCGTATGGGGCCAGGGAGTTAGAAGGGGCGTGGGCAGGTGAGGGGAGTGTTGGGGCGTGAGCGGACGGGGTGGATAGGGCAATGGTAGGGCGCAGGGAGTTGGGCGGGGCCAGGGTTGGCGGGGGGAAGGTGTACGAGTTGCGGTTGGTGATAGACGGTGCGATAATAGGCGGGTGGGCGTTGGCGCGTTGACGGGAGGACGCCATGTGCGGACGAGCGGGGGCGGGGGTGTGGCGGGGATGGGCATGGGTGCAGGGATTGTTGATCTCGTGCCGTGGTTTTCGCCGTCGCCGTCGTCGTCGCAGTTGCAGTCGCCGTTCCCGTCGCCGTCGCCGTCGTCGTCGTCGTCGTCGTTGTCGCCGTCGCCGTCGCCGTCGCCGTCGTCGTCGTCGTCGACGTCGACGCCGTCGACGCCGTTGACGCCGCCGCCACCGCCTTCGTCGCCGTCGCCGTCGCCGTCGTTCTCGTCGGCGTCGGTGCTCGTCGTCGTCGTCGTACGTCGTCGTCGTCGTCGTCGTCGCAACCCTCGGCAGCGTCAGCCCCCCCCCCGCTCCGTTCCAGGACGCCTACCTGATCAGCATCGCGGGCCCCGACGGCAGCAAGATCGGCACGGACTTGTCCATCGTTGCCTCGGTCGCCATGCAGCAGCACACTGGCGCGTGCTGCGTAGGGGTTCCGCAGGTGCGCCCCTGGGGCGCGGTGTCGTGCCGAAGCGTCTTCCATCGGGTGGACGGTTTCTCGCGGTTCGTTCGGGCATGGCCCGCCCCGCGATGCCCCATCTCAGGCGGTCGTGGGCGGCATTGCTCTCGGGCAAGCATTGTTCGTTACGGAGCGAGGTCAGATTCGCTTTCTCGTGCCGAAAGGCCCCCCTCCGCCCTCAGCCGCAATCTTCGGAGCAGGCCTTGGGCGGCGCAAGCCCCCGCGCCCCTCGGGGTGGGCCCGACCTCGACGCCGACGACGACGACGAGCATGATGACGACTGCGGCGACGACGACGACGACGCCGACGACGACGATGACGACGCCGACGACGACGACGACGTCGCCAACGACGACGACGGGGGGCGGGATGCGCTGAGGCGGGGGAGTGACCAGCGGTAGGATAGCAGATGGCGGGTTTGGGCCCCCGAGCTTTCGGCCCCCCCTTGCCATTTGGGTTTCCTATCCACTTGGCGCTCCAAGCCCTCTCGCCATGTCAGCCCTCCTACTTGCCCTAGCCCGTTGGGCCGTCCACAGCGTGAGAACATTCGCCCCCGTGCCCCCCCCCCCCTCGCCCTCGAAGCCATAGCCATAACCTTCCTGGCCCTCTTCGCCAGACTCGCCCCGAGAGCCCTCTTCCTCATCTTGTGCCCCGCGCTCTTAGCCGCGCGGGTCCTCCTGGTTACGATATCGCCTTCTTGGGCCCCAGAACTCTTCCTATGCATCTGGCCCTGTTCCCCTCACCCCCACGGCCCTCCTAGTCCTTCCTTAGTCATGTTAGCCAGCCGATCCCTGCCAGCCCGCCCAGCCCCCCCCCCCCACCCACCCACGCACACCAGTACCACTAGCACCCGAGCCCTCCTCCTAGCCTCCCTCGGCGCCCATAAGTCGTTGCGCCCTCTGCGCCATCTCGCCGCCACAGCCCATGCCCCCCCCGTTCGCGATTTGATCGGTTCATTCGCTCTCCCCTCCCCTCTCTATTCCCCGCCTCCAGTCCACCCTCGTACCCTCATGGGTTATCGCTCTTCGGGGTCCCGCCCCGCCTCCCTCGCCAACGGCAGGGGGGGGTGCTTCCGTTGCTGTTTTGGGTCATAGGTGTCATCGGCTTCTTGCGCCCGAGATGACGCCAGGCCTTGACAGCCCTCCGCCGAGGCGGCCATGGCGCGGGCGTTCCCCGTCGCCTTGCTGGCGCGCGCGCTCGCGCTCGCGCCACAGGCGCGCGCAGGGATCGGGCCGCCGCTCGAGCTCGAGTCGGCGTTGGCCGCGCGGCGTGACGCCTTTCCCGACGACCTTGCAGACGATCGTGATGGATGCGCTCATTGCCACCGCGCCTGGGGGGACATCGAACCCCATCGACCTGGACGAGCACGACGACGGCGACGGCGAGGACGCAGCGCTTCCAGGAGGCACCATCATCCCCCCGACGCCCGAGGGCGCCGACATGCAGGATTCACGGGGGCGATCTATAGATAGTGGAAGGTCGGCGGGGATTGTTCTGGGATGAGGAGTGGTGAGGGGTGTCGGAGTGGAGGGGGGTTGCCTCGGTGGGCTGCGGATGAGGAGGGGGGGCTGGGGGTGGCATGTGGAGGGGCGCCCCCCGCCCGAGGACGATGGCGAGCTCATCGTTCTGGAGCGCATCTGGATGTCGCAGGCCGAGGCTGAGTGCTGGCACGCTGTTGCTGCCATGCATCGGAGCAACCTCCAGGCTGGCGCCCCACAAGGGCGACGACGACGACGGCGACGACGACGAAGGCCACGCCGACGACGACGACGACGACGGCGACGGCGGCGACGACGACGGCGACGACGAGGGCGACGGCGACGGTGACGGCGGCGGCGACGGCGACGGCGACGGCGACGGTGACGGCGACGGGGACGGCGACGACGATTCCGACGATTTCACCCCGACGATTCTGATTACGACTGCGACTCCGACGACGGCCCCGACGGCGACGGCGACGGCGACGGCGACGACGGCGGCGACGGCGACGGCGACGGCGACGGCGACGGCGACGGCGACGGCGACTGGCTACGGCGACGGCGACGGCGACGGCGACGGCGACGGCGACGGCGACGGCAGCGGCAGCGGCAGCGGCGACGACGACGACGACGACGACGACGTCGACGACGACGACGACGACGACGAGGACGGCGGCGGCGGCGGTGGCGGCGGCGGTGGCGCCATCGTTGCTTCCTAATCCCCGCTGCATCTCCTTCCCCGTCCACGTTCTCCTGACCCCCCGCCCTTTCCCTTCTCGGGGGGAGCGGCGCCCGTCTCATCGCCCCGCTGGGTCGCCTTGCCACCCGCCGCCCCCCCCCCCCCCCCAGGCTGAGTTGCAGCGGAACGCCGAGTTGCAGATCCTCGTGGCTCAGGTCGATATTGCCATCGACGTCCAGTTAGCCCGCATGGGGATGACGCGCGCGGACCTGGCGTCGCTGACTGGTTCGGTCGAGGACAACCACAGCGGCGCCGACGCATCGGCGGGCGAGACGGGCGAGGGCGCCGACGCAGTTCCAGAGGATCGTTCGGGCGATCGCGCGCCTGCCGAGGGCTCCGAGGTGGTGGTGCTCGATCTCGACCCCGAGTAGCAGTGGTGTCGAGCTGCATTTTGTGCAGCAGTAGCAGCGCCTGCCGCTCGTGCGCCAGCGGCAACTAGCTAGTAGCGGCGCCCAGCGTCAGTGCTGCGCGCTTGCGCTTGTGCCAATAATAGTTGGCTCGGCGCCGCGCTCTTGACAGCCCCCAGCGGGGGGCAGCGTGCTTTCTCTGAGAATCCTCCCTCCTGGCCCTTCGACCCCCTTCCCCCGTCCTCGGCGTGGGGGGGGTGCCATGGGATGCACTTGCGCAAGTGCATCCCATGCCCCCCCCCCCCTCCCCCCCCCAGGCCGCACTGGGAAGAGCAGGGGGGCGCGATTGAGCTCCAGGTGCCGTTCGCGCTTCAGGTGCCGCGTCCACCTCCTAGCCCTCGTAGCCCTCCCCCCCTCCCCAGGCCCTCCAAGCTGTCCCCGAGCCCCAGCCAGCTTAGCCGTCCCTCTTATCTCTCCGAGCTCCCCCCCCCCCCCCCCTCCCCCCTCCTCCGAGCCATGTTACCCGCGTGGTCATCCAGGCTGTCACCGTTTATCTCCCTCAGCCCCAGGTGCCCCCTGCGCCTCCTATGGCCTAGCCCCCCGAGCCCCCTCCCCCCCCGAGCCCTCCAAGATGTTGGATCCCGAATGGTTCCGTAGCCCACTGGCCCTCGTACGTAGCCCCACTTGCCCCATTAGCCCACGCCCCCTAACACTCCGCAGCAGCCCCTCCAAGACTCCGTAGCTGTTCGGTTCGGCCCGAGCGGGTTCGATCTGAAGCCGCGCACCGCGCATACTGCCACATCCCACGCGCGCGCGGCAAGGCATGTCGGAGCCGATGATCTGCGAGGACGGCATCGTGAAGGTGAAGCGGTGGATCTGGTTCGACGATTGGCGCCCGTTCTTCCCCCTCTATCTAGTGGTCTTCGGCCCGCCCCGCCACCGTGCTTGGGTTGCAGGTTAGAGGCCCCTTGGATGCTTGTCGGGGTATCGCGGGGGACCTCTCGGTGGCTCCTCGGAGGCAGATTTGAGGCATCTTAGGGGCACATGGGGGCTAATTTGAGTTTGTGTTTGGGCATTTTGGGGGCCGTGCGTGGCCTTTTGGATGCTTCTTGGGGTTCCTTGGGTTATTGGAACCTTTTGTTTTTTGTTTGTTTGTTTGTTTTTTTTTTGGGGGGGGGGGGGATTTCGAGTTGTCGGTTCGTGGTCCCTTTCTTGGGCCCCTCTTGGGCTCTCTTGGGGCCGTATCGGGCCGCGTTGAACGTTGATAGGGCAGTTTTGGAGCCCTTTTTGGGCCGTATGGGGGCCCTCTCGGTGGCCTCTTGGGCTGCCTTGGGGCGGCATTCGGGGCCTCGTGGTCGGCCTTGGAGCGTCGGTAGCTTGAAAAGGTGAGAACCACACAGCACATCGACACACGCATTGGAAATCAGCGATATTCGTTTATTGGGGCCCTCTTGGGTGGCTTCTTGGAGCGCTCATGTGGCCTCTCGATGGCCTCTTGGACAGTATTGGGGCCATCTTGGGCGTCTTGGAGCGCTCTTGGGCCGTTTTGGCCGTCTTGGGCCCTCATGGGCGCTTCTTGGGGCCATATTCGCTTATAGATTGGGGCCCTCTGGCCTCCTTGGGAAATCCACGCGGGGGCGTCCAGGGGCGCCCGAGAGCGCCCCAGAGCGCCCATTAACGCTTGAGAGCGCCAGCGACACGTGAGAAGTTTGGGCCCCAGCCCCTATAATGCTAAAGTACAGGCCTCAGGGCAGAGAACCGTTGAGGACCTGAGGATGCTCCACTTCGTGCTTCGAAGCACGGTGGCGGATTGCCCAGTTAGCGGCGAGGGCATCCATTGGACGTGCCCCACGGCAAAGCAGGTCAAGACGGAGTTGCTGTGGCAGATCTCGTCACTCGGCACGGAGTTCGGGCGCCACGAGCAGGCCATCAGCTACCTGACGCTCCACGTGGGCAAAGTGACCAAGGAGAGCTTCGTGATCAACGAGCAGCCCGAGCCCGTCCACGAGATCGAAAACGACTGGCTCGTCAACGATCGCACGGTGCTGATTCTCACTGTGGCGTATTCGGGCGAGCGCACGAGGTGCGACCCCAATATCGAGGTCGGCGACTTGGACGAGAGCGCCAAGAAGGCCCACGAGCAGCAGGTGGCGATGGAGATCTGCGAGCACACGTTCTACCCGAGCAGCCTCGGCGGCCTCGGCATGGGCTCGGACGGCCCCGAGCCCGAGTCGCTCGAGCAGGACAAGGGCGCCACCTCGAAGAAGCAGGAGGGCATTGGCGTCCTCGACGAGAAGCCGAAGAAGAATAATAAGAAGGCCCAGCAGGAGGCATACGACCAGGCGGTGGCATCGGCGTTCAAGTCGGGCTTCGAGGCGGGTCGCGCGCTCGGCAAGGATGGGCCGAGCGAGGCGTCTCGCGGGTCGACCTCGAAGTCGTGGCAGGGCGTCGGCTCGGAGGGCGGCACGCCGAAGCCATAGGCGACGTTGGCGGGCTGAGTTGCCAGAGCCGACGGCGCGCGCCACCAGTGCCCGACGGTGCGCGCCGCAGATCCTTCGGCCGCGTGCGGCCGCACATAAGCGCTTCGGAAACATGTCGTCGCCGTCGTAGTCGTCGTGCGTCGTCGTCGTCGTCGTCGTCGACGTCGTCGTCGCCGTCGTCGTCTTTGCTCAGTCGTGGGGCTTTCGGTTTTGGGGGTATTGGTCTTTCGGAGCGGGATCTTGGTCCTGGGGATCTCAGTCCTGGGTGTCTCGGATCTGGGGATTTCGGTCCTGGGGATCTCCGTCTTGGTGATCTCGGCCCTGGTGATCTCGGTCCTGGTGGGGCTCGGCTTGGAGCGCGTTTTTTCAGGTCGGGGGGCGGGGGCTCGGTGCCAGGCTGGGCGCGGCCCTCGAGGGGCCAATTTCTGGCGCCGAAAACGTGCCTACCGGGACCGGGGGTGGGGGTTAGATTCCGGCTGCGGGGGGCGCTCCCGCTCGAGACTTCCTCCCATCCAGAAAAACTGACCCCCGAAGCCCTTGGGCATTTTTTCGGGCGGAGTGGAGCAAATTTTCGCGTTTGGGTTGGGCCCTTCCCTCCCCCCCCCCTCCTCTCCGTCCGCCCGTTCTCTCCGTCCCCGCCCTGTCCCTTCCGTGCCTCCGCCGCCCTCCCGCGCTTTTCCATCCCCTCTCTCCCGCGCTCTCCCCTCTCGCTCCTGGCGTCCCCTCTGGCGCGCTCCTCGCCCCCGCGCCTCGCCTCCCCTCCCCTCTCCTCCCCTCTCCCGCCCTTTGCGCCGCCTTTCCTTGCCCGCCCTGCCCCCCCCCCCCCTTGCTCCCCGCGTCCCTCCGCCGCTCCTCGCCCCCATCATGCCTCGTGGGCGTCGTCGTCCTCGCGGGGATTTCGCGACGCTTCCCCCCCGCCTCTCGCGCGCGCCCCCCGCCCCCGATCGGCCCAGGTGCCTGCCCAGACAGTGTGCGAGAGAGCCTTCCTCGACAACGAGGTCGCCGTGCAGGCAGTCCAGCAGCAGCACAGGGCGCATTTCAGGATAGTAGGGGGGGTGTTGGCCAGGAGGGAAGAGATCGTCGTCGTCGTCGTCGTCGTCGTCGTCGTCGATGTCGTCGTTGTCGTCGTCGTCGTCGTCGTCGTGGTCCGTGGTCGTCGTGGTCGTCGTCGTCGTCGTCGTGGACGTCGTCGTCGTTACTCGTTAATGGAAGTGGCGTGTGCATTCCGTTTAGATGGCGACGACGAGGACCACGACAATGCATTAGGAATACGACGATGCCTTAGGATGACGACGATAGCCACGACGCCCCCTCAGGACGACGAAGGCAGCGACGACGACGACGACAACGACGACGACGGCTTCTCGTGACCCGCATAGGACAGTAGTCAAGCGCAAGTTGGGTTGTGTCCTTGAACAGGGCGATGCGGCGCCTGCCCCGAAGCGCCGCAAGAGGGTCACAACTTTCCAGATGGTCATGATGCTTGACAATATCCTGCGCGGCTCCTGCGGTACCCAGCTGTCCAATTTTAAGATCCCCCGTTCGGCGGATACTGGGCGCTACTTGGGAGACCCCTTCCTCTGGCCTCTTCTCACGTTGTCTCCAGACGCTGGCCCCGACATGAGCTGCCTCGATCATTGGCTATCCTGAGGGGTCCCCGACCTGAACATTCAAGTAGATTATGATATATCCCATATGCTGAGCAATACGACTAAGGGCTCCCTGAGGAGACACGGGCTCCATTTCCGTAGATGGGGGCCCTCGCAATCTTATTGGGGTTAAGGGGCCATTGCTCACCACGTGGCGGGCGCAGCGTCGCCCCGTGCTTCGGTCGCGTGACCAGGGTTTGCTCGTGGCGGGCGGCTGCCCCTTGGCCCCAGCGCGTTGCCGCGCCGTTTGCGATCTCGAGCCCGCCCAGGAACTCTGGCCTGTACCGCTTCCTCGTCATAATGTGCGCGGCGGCGAACTGCGTGTACGGGAGCACGTTGTCCCCCCCTCGGCTGGCGCAAATTCAGGAGACTGTTCGACAACACCAGGACGCGTGCGTCTCAGCCCGCAACGACCACCTCTTCCAGCTATACCTCCCGTGGATGCGGAAACAAATGAAGCAGGACCGCCGTTTACTATGTTTGCGGGTGGCGGGGTGGGCGGGAGCTCAGGCGCATGGCGTTCGGGGTCGCAGGGGGCGGAGCGCGGGGCGGGGGCAAGGGCGGGTGGGTGGGCAGGGCTTGCAGTGCGGGTGGCGGTTGCGACGGCGCCGCGGGCCGTGGAAGGGCGGCGAGCGTTCGCGTCGGCGGGGGGGGGGGGGGGGGGAATGGGCTTAGGGAAAAATGATTCGACGAGGCAACGTGGCTGGGGAGTTGGGCGGGTGGTGGGCGCTGGGGGAGAGGGGGCGACTAGATATCAAGGCGGGGGTGCGGCGAGCGGGCCGATAGCGGCCCGCTCCCCCGCCCTCCCCCCACGCCCCACCCCCACCCCCCACCCCACCCCACCCAGACAAACCGCGTGCGCCGATGCAGACGCCTCGATCCCCGTCAGAGGGTCCATATCGGGCCCCCGCCACATTCGCATGCCCGCGCCCTCCGCGTGGCTTGGCGCTGCCCTTCTGCTGCCATCCCTTCAGGGCCTCGGGGGGGGGGGGGGGGGGGGGGGGGCTCCATTCGAAAAATTCGAAAAAACGCACGCTTCTGGAGAATGGGCGCGCTGGCGGGTTTCGAAAGGGTTCGCCCCCCCCCCCTCCCCCGCGGAGGCCCGATGAGGAGCGATGACGCTTGTTGGTGGTTGCTCGCTCACCCCACCACCCCCCGCCCCGCGCGCGCGGCACTGCCTTGCGCGTGCGTTGCCCAGGCGGGCGGGTTGTTTGATAAGTGCCGCTTGGGCGTATACATGTACGTTCGTGTTTTTCTGTATTCGAGTCCCCTTGGGGCTGCATTTGGCACTCCTGAGCATTTGCGAGTCCCCCATTCTCGGTTGCGGGCGGCCCCGTGCGGGGGTTCCTGCGGCCTAGCGAGGATTGCCGATCCAGTTCGTGGCGCCAGTTTTGGCCAACGCAAGCTTGACGTGTCAGGGGGGGCTCGGTGTTCTGAGAGTCGGGCTGCCGTTCCTGGGGCCGCCCTGGGGCTGTCGATGGTCATCCTGCTCGCCCGTTGGAGTGCCGAGGGCCCTTCTCGGCGGCCGCGCAAGGGCCCCTGGCGGAGGGATGGTCGTCACCCACGGCGGCCCCGTTTCATTCTGGGGGTGGGGTCGCATGGCGCCACCAGCCACCCCAAGCAGGATCCTCCGAAGCGCCCCGCGGGATCGCCGCATTTGCGCCCCTTTCTCGGTGGCATCTGGCACGCCCGCTGCCCCTCCCCTCCCCCCCCCCCCAATCGCCCCACCACTCCCCCTCCTCCCTCCCCCAGGTCGACCTCTTCACCGACGACGCCGTGGAGCGCTTCTGGCGCGGGCTCCACACCCACAAGCTGTTGACGAGCAAGGGTGAGCGCATCCACATGGGGAAGTTCCAGCAGCCCGTGCAAGCAGCGGGGAAGAGCATCGAGCTCTTCGGGTTGAAAGCGTACCTGACCAACGTTGCGGCGCTCAGCTTGGGCTTCAAGGGCGCGGATCGCAAGAAGCCTCCGCCGCCGCCTCCCGCGCCCGAGGTCGCCGCGCCCGAGGGCGCCAGCAAGCTGACGCTCAGGCAGGCGTCGGCTATGTCCTTCGGGGAGCAGTGCGCCGACCAGCTGGACCGCGCGGCCTACCTCTACGGCGACGCCAGCAACTACCACATCATGAAGATGCTCGTGAATGTGCTGGGGGGCACGGCTGAGTTTCACGGGAGGCCCGCTTGGGCTTGCAAGTCGGCCCCGTTGGTGCCCGATTGAGGGATTTGGCCCGCTCGCTGGCCCCGCGCGCCCCACCTCGCGCGCAACGCCACGGCGGTGCCCCCGCCATGCGTGCCGAATGTGTGGGCCATCGTTTATTTTCAGGTGAGGCCAGCGGGGGGCCCATATGTTTTTTGTTTGGGAAACCATTGGCCGCGTGCCTCCATTGGCGCGCATCCGTGGCCCACATAGACGCGACCAATTACGATGGGGAGGGCGTGGCGGAGGATGCGGGGAGTTTTTTTTTTTTGAGGGGGGGGTGGGGAGGTGACGACGACGCCTGGGGGGGGGGGGGAGACCCTCTGTTCTGGGGTCGACGTTGGCGCCCCGCCCCCGATGGGGGGGGAGGTTCTGGGCATCGGTGGTGTCGTCGTCTTCGTGGCTTCGTCGTCGTGGCTCTGACTGCGTCGCATTGTCATCATGGTGCCCCCAGCGTGGTTCCCCTCGGGCCATCGTCATCGTGCCTGGCCTGTCGCGGCTTCGTTCTTGCAGCGGGCCTGGCGCAGTGCTGCTCACCAGCCCCATCCTTGCTACCCCCCTGCTGTCCCCGCTCCGAGGCAGAACGCTGGCCTGCGTTCGCAGGATGCCACCATCCCTTGGGAGCTCAACATGCTGCGCGGGGGGATTCACATGCCCATGAGGCTGAGCGTTCAGGTATTGAACACCAGACAGCTCTACGCCGAGATGGGCATCGAGACCACGTGGCCGACCCAGCAGCTCTTCCTCGACCATCCGCGGGTCGTGCGCTCGGATGTCGCGGCGAACAGGATGTTGTCGTTGGTGTCGGCGTTGTGCGTCGAGCACGCGAGGCGCGGCATGCCCTTTACTCATGGGTACCCAAGGCGCCAGGTGATGTTGCTATGCCCGAAGCTCCGCCCCAAGTTCTTGCGGGAGTTCAAGGGCGACCTCGCTCTGTTCGACGAGCTGAAGGATGCGGCCTTCCCAGGTGCCGAGCAGATGAGGTCCAGGAGCCTCTTCATGAAGATGAGCGTAAAGCACTTGAAGGCCGTGCTAGACGCCGAGGATTGGACGCCGACGCAGAGGCTCGTTCCGCTTTGCTCGTCCGTCGCCCTCGTCGCCGCCGTCGCCCATTCGCCCCCCCCCCCCCCTCCGCCCTCCGCCTCAGGGCGCGGATGCGCCGATGGGTGGCAGGTAGCAGTTGTTGGGGTGGGCGGGGAGGCACAGCGGCTAGGCGGAAGGGGGTTAGGTTCGGCGGTGGGCGGGGCGGGTGGGCAGTGTCGGGCTTGGGCCATGGTTGGAGGTCGCGCGGGTGGGTGGCGCGATTTCGGGCTCGGACGGGCGAGGGTCGGGGGCCGCGGCTGCGCTCGCACCGCCCGCGCCGCACATCAAGGCCAAGTGCGCGCGCACCATCGGGAGCCAAATCGTCGAGGATTGCTTCAACAAGGCCAAGGGCAAGAGTGGACTGCCAGAAGAACACCATGTCCAGCGCTCCCGCCACGATGGCCACTTGCATCGACGCGAAGGTGATCGAATCGGTCCACAACTTCAAGCCCATCGGGGTTGGCACGGAGTCGGTTGCGAGGAACAGCGCGTTCGCGCCATCCACGTTCAAGCCGAGGTTGCAGCAGAGACACCTCGACGACCAGACGAAGGCGCTCAAGCTGTGGGAGGTGGCGGGGTTTGGAGAACCATCATGGTACAGCCCAGGGTCACGGGGCATGTTTGCGCCCCACGCGGACATCGAGGTCTTGCGACAGTGCAAGCAGCAGCACAAGATGAGGTCCGTCGACAAGAAGTTCTTCTGCCGCTTGGTGCACCAGGGCGTGGCCATCCAGCACACCTCCGAGAGGGACAGGGCCTGGCATCTTGGCATGGGGACGTTGGAGGGGAGCTTGGCCGTGACATGGCCGCTGGTGCCCGACGGCGCCCGTGACGACATTTTCATCATCGACGCGAAGTCGGAGATGAAGCTACTCGTGATCGTTGACCCGTCCGAGTGGAGCGCAGCACCTATTCGCCTCGACTCGCCGCTTCGCCAGGCGGTGGAGCGCGAGCTCCACCAGCTCGCGGGCGCGACGACGGGGGCCACCGAGGTCAACGTGAAGGCTTGGGAGACGTTTCTTAAGGTGTGGCGGGGGGGGGGGGGGGGGGGGGGGGGGGGAGGGGGGGGGGGAATGTGAGGTGTGGGGAGGGGGGGGGGTGGGGGGGGGGGGGGGGGGGGGCGGAGTAATGGGGGGGGTGAATGAGGAGGACGCCGAGGAGGGCGGCGCGATCGGTTGGTGAGGTGCGTGCGGGGGTGGAGGGTTGGGTGTGGAGTAGGAGGTGGTGGTGTGGAGAGCGGTGATCAGGGTGAGGTTGAACCGGTTCAGGGGTGAAGAAGAGTGGGTGTGGTGTGGGGGTGGTGGTTGGGGGGGGGGTGGGGGGGGGGGGGGGGGGGGGGGGGGAAGGGGGGGTGGGGGGGAGGGCAAGAAGGTTGAACGTGGGGCAGGTAGGGAATTGTGGCAGGGGGTCGGTGGCCTATGAAGGAGGGCGAAGGGCGAGGGGCGCACGGATGAGATGAAGCGGGGGCGAGGAGGGCGGAATGTTGCCGCCCGAGGCTAGCCGCGAGTACGGGAACAAGATGGTGAGAGTGTCCATGATTCCCCCCCCCCAGCCTTTGATGAAGTGCGTGGCCGAGCAGGGGTTCTTCCCCTTGAGCGCGAGCTACCTGAAGGACGTGTGCGACGCCATGGAGTGGCAGTACTCGTCCACGACGATGGCTGGCCTCCTCCAGTCGATGGCCGAGAACATCTGGCCTGGTTGCGGCCCCGAGCAGATCGAGAAGGTCTTGGCGGCCCGCATGGCGAACTTTGACGATGTCGACGGGCTCGAGGACCTGCTCGGAATCGAATGGGTGACGGACATGTTCGACAAGTCTACGGCAGACGAGGTTCTCGACGAGATCAGGTCCGCCAAGTCGATCAAGGTGTCGCGGTCTGAGTTCCTGAGCGAGTATGACCGCTTCAAGGATCGCGCGTTTTCGCCCGCACGCGGGCCGTATCCCTCCTTGTCGCCCACGCCCCTGCACCATCGCTCGCTGTCCTACGTTGCGATCCCCCCGCGTCGCGGCACCTCGCGCATCGCCCCCATGATGTCCCCCGCCCTCCGTCTTCCCGAAGGGCCCCGCCCAGCCCCCTACCCCTCCGCCCCCTCGCAGTTCCTGGCAGGCCGCCGTGTCGGCGCTTTTCGCACCGCCGTCAGCCCACGGGGCAGCGATTCCCAGGCGAGTTGCTTTGACCAGCGCCCGAACACGCGGCGCTATGAGGACGGGTGTCATCAGTCTTGTCGCTCGCACACCCTTTTCAGATCTTGACAGGGGGCCCTCGCGTACCCCCCCCCCCCCCCCCCCCCCCCCCACCCCTCCCACCCCGCGCAGGGGCGCTGGGGGTGCCCCGATGCGGCGTTGAGCGCGCTACAATGCGTTAGAGGGGGGGGGGGGAGGGGGCGCATGCCCAGCTGCGCGCCCACCTTGGGAATGCGCAGCGGACGCCATCTGAGGTTAGCCTTGGGGGGCGGCGGGTGGGCATGTGTTGCGGGGGCTTGCGTTGGCTGAGGGGCTAGCTTGGGGGTGCACTTGTTCCCGCTCGCAGCATTCTCGTGGCCCTGCGGGGGCCATATTGCCCGTCCGAGGGCCCCGACGGGGCCCCGAGGGGGCGCCAGGGAAAGGGAACGCAATGACAAATCCACAGCTGTCAAGGAGAAGCGGCGCCCCCCTCAACGACCTCCCCCCCCCCTTTGGCATTCTTCGGGGCCCCGTCAGGGTCGCGATATGGCGCCGTGAGAGACCCGAGAGGGTGCCGAGAGGGTTCTCAGACGAGCCAGGATGCGTTCAACTGGGGGTCTGTATAGACAGACCTCTCGGCACATCCATCTTCGGCACCTCGCGATCTCTTTCGGGGCCCTCTTGGAGCGCATTGCGAGTTGCATTGGGACGAGGAGGGCGCCTTTGACTGTCCCGCTCCACCTTGAGGACCGCCTCGGAGGAGAGCGCGCATCCTTGGACCGCTCCTGGTAGCGCGTTAGATCGGGCAAGTTGCGCCCGAGTTCCATGCCCATGTGGGTTCGTGTCGGGGGCTGGAGTGCGCCCCCGCCTGGGGGGGGGGCTTTTGGGCAGTATTGAGGCGATCGCTGGGGCCTCTTGGGCCGTTTGGGGCAGTTCTTGGCCCGAAAAGGCGCGGACCACAAAAACCTCCAAACTCAATTGAGCAATCAATGGTTTTGCCTCTTGGTGCCCTCGTCGGGAACCCCTTGGAAGCCCCTCGGGCAGTCTCGGGGCCCCCTTGGACTGTCGTTCGGCCATGCGGGGCCATCTTGGAACGCTCTTGGACGATCTGTGGGTCTGTTGGAGCGTTCTTGTGCCGTCTTGGAGCCCTCTTGGAACCCCCCTCTTGGGGGTATATTGGGCCGTCTTGGGCGTTTCTTCACTCGTCTCGGGCGCCTCTTGGCCCGCCTCGGGGAGGGGGGGGGCTGGCCATTGCATCCATCCACCGCCGCCTCGCCCCTCCCCTGGGCCCTTCCATTTAGGGCTTCGCCCCGCCAGAACGTTCACCACCCGTACCTCGCTCTGTTTGTTAAGCACCCCACCCATATGCTTAATTTCCGCCACCGCGGCCGTCTCGGTTCGACTCGCGCCTCGATTTGCGGGCGCCGCTCGCAGTCTGATATCGGAGAGGTGGCCATGGTGCCCTGGAACGCCCAGGCGCAGGCGGGCGGGGCCGCGCCAGCGCTGGCGCGGCGGCGCTCGAGGACGCCAACGCCGCTCAGGGCCGCGGCGCCCGCGCAAGGCGGCATCGGGTACAGGGCGCGCCTTCGGCATCGGCACGCCGACGCCGCGGCGGAGCCTACGCGCGAGCAGTGGAAGGTTTGCGCTTCAGTCGGGGGGGGGGGGGGGGCGGCGAAGGGAACGATGGTAGACCGTCAGGCTGGGCGGGCCGTGGGCCGCGGGCCGCGGAGCGGTGACGATGGAGGGGGGGGGGGGTAGTGGTCGCCGACGTCGCCGTGGAGCGCCCCCTCCGATCCGAGTTCCCCGATCGAGCTCCTCCACCGCCGCCTGCAGAATCGGGTCGGGCGGGGGCGGGGGCGGGAGGGGCTCGTCCAGGGGCTCGGGGGGGGGGGCTCGACGGCGGCGCGGGCGCTCATTTCTCTGTCCAAGGCGCGTTGCCTCAGGGCCGAGTGGACGAACCGCGTGCTCTGGGAGCACACAGTCGAGCAAATTCACTTCCACAGGGACCTTGTCGACGCCCTGTTGCGCAGGCACCATCGTTATCGTTCACCCGATGCTGATCCTGGAGAGCGCCCAGCCGTTATATTGCCCGTGCGTGGCGGGGGCGATTCATTGAGTGGGGACAGCAGCGACGACGAGGCTCGGGGCTCGGAGGTCATGGGCTCCGCCTATGGGGTCGGCCAAGGAGGACCGCAACCCGCCCACCGTCGCGACCCGACTACCGTCGCCAGCGCGGCCGCCGACCTGGCGCCTCCAGCTCGCCAGGTTCGACGGAGCATTCCACTCCCAATGGCGTGCTGGGCGCCCCGCCAGTCCGAGCGGACCCGCGCGATGTACCTCGATGATGGCAGCACGGGCTGAGAGCCGGAGCCCAGCAGGTGAGCCTCGTGATCGGGTAGGAGGCGGGGGGGGCCAGCCCCGTGATGGCGGGCAGTCTCGCGCTGCCACTCCCAGTCTTACTCTTCTTGCCTCCTGGCCATGCCCCGAACCCCATCGCTCGCCCGCCCCTGCGTCTCTACAGTTGCGTCTCCCTCGCCAACTATCCCGCTGTGCCTACTACTGCTTCCAGCGTGGTTTTGCGATGGCCTCTGCCCCCTCCCGCGCAGATCGGGCGGCCGGGCATTTCGGCGGCCGCTCGTGCCGCGAAGCTCGGCAGCGGCCGACCCGCCCATCTTGTGACGGCAATGTGTGGTTCCAGGCACGGCCTTGCGGCCCTGGCCAGGTGCGGTCTCGGCAGCCCGCCCAGGAATGTTGTGCGTGTAGGGCACGTTGCCATTGGCTTGCTATCCCAACTGCCGAGATGCGCAGTCGGCCTGGGCGTTGCCTTGGCGCTGGCTTCCTCTGCAGCGCCGGGCTCACGAATGGCCAGCTGTACAACGTATTGGCCTTCGGCCCATCCCGCCACCGTGCTTGGGTTGTATGTTAGAGGCCTCTTGGATGTTCGTTGGGGCATCGTGGGATGCCCCTCGGGGGCGTCTCGGAGGCAGTTTGGAAGCCCCTGGGGGGCCGTTTGGGTGCCTCTTGGGGTTTATTGTTCTGCCTCTCGGGGTCCTCGCGGGGCCTCTTGGGGGCCTCCTGGGTTGTCCTGGGGACCCCTTTGGGGCTTCCTGGGGGGCTTCGTGGAGCAGAAATCTCGAATTGTCGGTGCTGTTCCCCCTCCGTGGCCCCTCTTCGGGCCGTCGTGGGGCTCTCTTGGGCCGTCTTGAGCGCCTCTTGGGCAATTGTGGGGCCCTCCTGGGCGGCCCTGGGGCCCTCTTGGGCGCCCCTTGGGCCGCATTGGGGCGGTCTCTGGGGCCTCGTGGTCCTTCTTGGAGCTTCGGGGGCTCGAACAGGCGAGAACCCCCACATCATCGACAAGCACAATGTTGAACATCAATGGCTTTGGCTTCTTGAGGCCCTCTTGGGAGGCATTTTGGGGCGCTCTCGACGCCTCTTGGAAGCTTCGTGGGCGGTGTTGTGGCAATGTTGGGCGCATTGGGGCGTTATTGGGCCGTCTGGGGGGCCTCTTGGGCCCCCATCGGGCGCTTCTTGGGGCCCGCTTGGCACGCCTTGCCTTCTGGCCTCTTGGGACATCCACGCGAGGGCGCCCATGGGCCCCCACGAGCGCCCGAGCGCGCCCACGAGCGCGCGAGAGCGCCTGAGCAATTTGAGAAGTTGGGGCCCCATCCCTTAGACTATTAGAATGCATGGTCCAGGGTGGAGAACCCTTGGGGGCTTGAGTGGGGACACTCCACTCCGTGCCTCGAGGCACGGTGGCGGACACCGCGCTGCGATGCATGGCCCGTTTGAGGGGGGTGGGTGGGAGCGCGCGCCCAGTTTTGTTGCTTATCAGAGCCCGTTTTGTCTCGCACCCGAGCGAAATTTGCCGCGATGGTTGCATTCGCAGATGGGGGGTCGTCAGCATGGGGGGGCACTGCGGTGATGGGCGGATCGGGTGACATTGCCTCCGCTTTTGTGTTCTTTCCCCTATAGGTCTCAGAATTGGTCGTCGGCCTTTAGCGTCGCCCCGCTCCTTCCCCCGTATGCCAGTCTCACCCTCGGTGCCCCTTGCTACCGTCACCCTTGCATTCCCCATCCTCAAACCTCCCTCTCGCTTGCAATGTCGCCGCGCTCGCCGTGGTGGTCGCCGTCGTCGTTCTCCAGTGGCCGCCGTCAGCGTCGTCCTGCCCGTTGCCGCAGGTCATCGTCGCCGTCGCCGCGGTCGTCGCCGCCGTCGACGTCGGTCGGTCGGTCGTGGTCGTTGCTGCCGCGTGTGCCGCAGCCGACGTCGCCCGTGCTGTCGCCGTCGTTCGTCGTGCCTCTGCGTCGACGCACGCCCGCCGTCGCTGTCTCAGTCGTCCCCGCCCTTGTCGTTTGAGCCATCGCCGCGGCCGCTGTCCCCGTCGCGGTTCGTCGCGATTGTTGGGTACATGTTGGCGATGTCATCCATATCGGGAGCACCTCCGTAGGGTTGGGGTGGCCTGTTGTCGCGGCGAGCGGGCGTCGTGTTCGTGCAAGGGGCCCCGCCGTTGGCGGCTGTCGACTGGGATCGAGGGGTGGCGGGCGGGGTCGGCCGCAGGTCGTGTCGTCACCATGCGTCGGGGCACGGGTTCGAGTCGATCGCGCCGCCCGCTTGTTGATGCGGGGGCCCGCCCCTCCCCCCGCTCTCTCAATGAATTTTGCGCCCCTCAGGGCAAGACGCACGGCAAGCCCGCGGGAAGCGTCAGGAACAGGCAGCACCCGCTCCACGGTTTGCGCTTCCCGAAGGAGCCGCCGTCCGCCGCGGACGACGTGACGCATGCGCAGGTGAAGCCTTACTTCCCTCCAGACACTTACGTCTGGCGCTCCAACGGCGAGGGCGCCTGGTTGTTTAACCAGCCGTCCATCTTTCGGCGGGGTAGGCACACGTGGGCGCAGCACGGGGGGTCGTCCCAGAAGGCCGTCCGTGCGTGCATGCAAGAAACATGGGCTAATTTCCTCGAGGCCCACCGCCTCCCCCGCTCGCACTGCCCCATCTGCGATTTGTTTTAAGCAACTGTGCGATCGAACTAGGGCCCTGGGGCCAGCCGAGGGCAGGGCGGAGCCATTACCGACCATCCATGAGAGCACGGGGGTAGACACTTTGGACCGTTCGATTGCACCTCGGACGGCGTCGCGCCTCGCCAGAGCACTGCAGGGAAGGGTCATCCTCCCATGCGGCGGGTTCAGTTTGCTTCCTCGGCCGAGGGGTGGCTGAGTATTACTCTTGGTGGCAGGTCATACCTGCCGTTCGCTGCGCTCTCGGAGCAAAACAATACCAGTCGTCTCATCGGGATGTCAGGTAGGTTTGGCAAGTGCCGATGCGGTCGTTGGATGCGCGTTCCCCGATGGATCGGCGATGCTGCGGGCGAGGGGAAATGTGAGCCGGGGAATGGGGCAGGCGGGGGGGGCCCGTGTCAGCGCGCAGGTGGCGCCTTGCCCGAGAGCCTCGAGTGCCCAAGGGGATCGGGCGCACGTTGGCTCCTCGCCCCCTCTCCCCCCGCGGAGGGAATGTCAGCTTCAGGGCCGACGGGGCTTGTCGACGGGCAGTCGAAGCGCTTCGACGTCGAGGACGCTTCTGGCGAACCAGTGCACAAGGGGATTCAACTCTTCATGGTCACCCCATTGGCTAGACTAGACTCGTTGCTGCATTTCGTGGCATTGGGCGCCCTCCACTCCTCAGGCTCGCGGGCGTTAGCAGGTATATCTTTTCGGGGCCCCGCGTTTAAGATCAGCCCCCTCCAGATATATTGTCCCCACCCCGCCTGAGGGGGATGGGGGCTCGTGGTCGTGGCCGAGGGGTATCCCGATCGACTCCATTCGGAGGCGGGTCGGCTGGGCTCGATGGGGCCTCGCATCACGTCGACGGGGGCGAGAGGCGGGGGGGGGGGGGCGAGGGGCTAGCTCCAGCGCGTCACCGTGCAATGTCGAGGGTCTACCCATTGCCCCGCGTGTTTGGGCCGCTTATCGGTCGGGATGTGGATCGGCATCGTGCCCATCGGATGGCGTGGCCTCGCGGCGTTCGCCATAATTCCTCGCGGCACCGCCCCCAATTGCCCACGCCGCCCCCCCCCCCCGCCCCAGGGGTGGAGACCGTCGGAGGGAGTGCGCGGCGAGTGGAGGAGGCTTCTCATGGCATCCCCGTCCGCCCCTTGTTCGGGATCCCCCAAAGAGGAGCTCCGCACGAAGGGGCTCTTGCGCGTGGCCGAGCCGTGGGACATCGGCTACGTCGTCGTTCGCGGCCCGTCGTGGGATGACGGCAACCTCGGCATGTTCGACGGCGGCCGCGGCTGCTCGGGCTACACCGTTCCTCCGAACGACGACCATCTCAAAGCTTGGGTGAAGTTCATGCTGTGGGGTGCCGACGACGGCTCTACGTCGCCGTGTGCATTCACGGGGTGGCACATGGGGCGCCACTGGATCAATCGCGCGATCTGCGCGGAGTTTCCCTCGGGCCGCGGCGCGCACGTCTTCCTGGCGAATGATCGCCACCGCTTCGAGCTGCAGGTTGTCGACGGGATGTCCCTCATGTCGGACGTCGACCGCTTCTGCGCGCTGCACAACCTCCTGCTCCAGGTGCAGAACCTTTTCGCAGAGTGGCTCCCCGAATTCATGCAGTGCAACGACCTCGCGGTCGACGTCCAGACGGTGATTGAGCTCGAGAAGGCGTCCATCCAGTGGATCAAGGACGGCGTGCAGGCGAAGCTCGACGACAAGATCGCCAGGGCGCTCTCCGACCAGGCCGAGGCGCTCAAGAAGAGGAAGCTGCAAGCCCAGACGAGCGCTCCCAAGGACATCGACGACGACGACGACGACGCCGACGACGGCGACGGCGGCGGCGGCGACGACGTCGACGCCGACGGCGCCGACGACGCCGACGACCACGACGAGCGAGGGCGACGACGACGACGACGCCGACTTTGGCGACGTCGACGACGACGTCGACGTCGGCGACGGCGTCGACGATGCCGACGACGACGCCGACGACGACGTCGACGACGCCGACGCCGACATGGACGTCGCCGCCGGGCGCCGACGACGACGACGACGACGCCCGCCGTCGACGCCACCGCCGACGACGACGACGACGCGTCGACGTCGAGGTCGACGTCGACGTCGACGTCGCCGTCGTCGTCGTCGACGTCGTCGGCGTCGGCGTCGAGGAGGATCCGCCGCCGAGTGGCAAGCGCCGCAAGATCAATTGAGCTTGCGGGCCAGGCGCCGCGCCGCGCCCAGGCCGAGGACGCGCCGAGAGCGCGCCGTGGCGGGATGGGGGTGCCCCTCCTCCTCCGCCTCTCGCCTCACCTGTCCCCTTCGTTCCCCCCCCATCTCCGCGCCCCCCTCCTTCCTTGCTCTCATTTTTCTCCACTCTCCCTCCTTCCTTGCCCTCCCTCCCCCCTGGCCTTCCCAGTTTCCCCCTTGCTGCCATGCCGCCCCTCTGGCTTCCTCTCTTCGCCCGCCCCTCATTCCCTGCCTCGCTTTCCTCATCCGCCGAATCGCACCTCGCCCCAGTTCGCCCTCACTACCCCTTCCCCCCTCCTCTCGCGGTGGTCGGGCGCCCCGATCCCTCTGGCTTCCCTTCCGCCCGCGCGGTGGAGGGCGGCGACTGGCCTCGTGGCGGGGGCGCCATTTCCACACCTCCCTCCCTCCACCTCTCACCGCCGTCGCCGCTGTCGCCATCGCCATTGCGGGGGTAGGGGGCAGGTAGAAGGGGGGGGACGAGGTAGGGGGTAGCACATACGAGGCGGGGGTAGGGAGCACGGGAAAACGGAGGCGGGCGCAGGGAGGAAGAGGGGAAGGAGGAGGGGGGGGGGAGGGGGATGGGGGGGGGCGGGAGGAGGGCGCGGAGGAGGAGGAGGGTAGGTGTATAAGGATGGGTAGGCGATCTAGGAAGTAATGCCCTCCTACCTCTCTTTCCCTCCCCACTCCCTCCTCCTCGCTCTCCTCCGTCACCTCCCTCCTTCTCCTCGCTCTCTTCCGCCGCCCGTGCGCAGGTCCACTTGGAGACCTGCGCGCGTTTTGCTGGAGGGCGCCCTGGGTGACGGGATCGGGGGTGGGGGTTTGATTTTGCCCACTCATATGTGGCCCTGACCCCGGAGACTCGACTCCTATGCACGCACTTCGGCGATATCACGGCACGCGCGCGGACGGTCCAGGCATGGGGGTGCGGGGGGCGGACTCGGGCACCAAGTCCCGCCCCCCTTTGGGCCAGCCCTGCCTGGAGCCGCGCGGCCTCTGCCAGCTCTGGAGAGAGGCGGGCCGGCCGTCGCTGGACGACCTCTGCCTGAACCTTAGCGAGGGAACACTGCTAGTGGACCCCCGGATCTCGACGACTGCGGATCGCACGACGCCGTGGCCGCGGGGCACGTGGCATCCGAAGGGGGGCGGGCGGGCTCAGCGCGCGGTGGTCCACGACGCGCGCGGGCGTTGCCACGCGGCACGGGCGAAGCCCGACCCATTGAGGGGCTATGCGGATACCTTGGTCATTGAGGGGTCGGGGGCCGGCTGGACCGCGAGGGCCCCGCGCCCGAAGGAGATCTGGTGCGCGCAAGGGGGCGCGGCGGAGCTCTGGGATGCCCTGGGCCTGAGCGGCGCGTCGGTCGCCGAGCATATGCGGCTAGCCGCCCGTGCCCTGCCGCGCCGCACGGCGCGTTGGGTGATCCAGTGGGCGGAGCGGCTCCTGAGGCAGGCCGTGGATATGGCGAGCGCGGACGAGGCGCCTGGGGCGCGCGCTGGCGCAGGGCCCGACTACGACCGACTGGCGAACGACGAGGTGGTAAAGATGTGGCTGAGGGCCTGGCTTCAGGCCCCCGATCGCCCAAGCGGGCCATTCGAGGTCGCGCTAGAGGCGGCAAAGGCGACGGGCGACGACGGTCAGCTGGCGGACCAGCTCGACCCTCCCGCCACCGCCCAGGCCTCCCCAGCCAGGGAAGACAGGGCGCCCGGGGAGCGAGTTGGGGCTGTGACCTTCGCTATACCCCATAGGACTCGGGGACCCCCGAGCCGAAAGCCAGGGGCGAGGCGGGAGGCGGGACGCGCCCGCCGCGCAAGACGCGCCGGCGCGCCCGGAGCGCCCCTGCCCCAGCCTTGGCAAAGCCCGCGGCGTGGCGGTACGCAGGCGGCGACGCCCCGAAGGGGGTCCGGGGCGAGCTCACCGACCCCCGAGAGCTGGATGCGACCGCCACCGAGGCGATGCTGGCCAAGCTCGCCGAGGGGACGCGCACCAACTACAGCGCCGGTTGGCGCAACTGGGCACTCTGGCGGAGGCTCCGAGGGCGCAGCCCATACCTTCGAACATGGGGAGACGCGGGGCGCCCGCCTCGCGGATGAGGACGACCTCATCCGATATGTCGTGTACCTGTACAAGGTGATGAAGAGGCGGGCTACGACCATCCGCCAGCGCCTGTTCGCTATTCGATGCGCCCACACCCTGGCGGGCTTCGGCGACGTGACTTCGGGCCGGTGACGGCTCTGGACCACGATCGAAGGGCTCCGCCGCTGGGGCGGGAAGGCGAAGCGGAAGCTGCGGGCCACGCCCCGCATGTTGCGGTGGCTCCGCGAGTACCCGTTCGCCCACGGGGCGGCCACCCGCCGAGAGGCGACTATCCTATGGGCGGCGCTCATGACCGGGCACTTCTACATGCCCCGTGCGTCGGAGTACTTGGTCCAAGAGGACCGCTCCTGGAGCATGGGGCGGGTGGTGCGTGGCCAGGGCGCGCAGGGCCTGCGCGGGGGTACCCCCAGCGCCTGGCTCGGCGAGTGCGACGAGTTGGTGCTGACGATCACCTCGTCCAAGACGGACCAGTTTAACGCGGGCTGCTTGCGCAACCACTTCCGCTCGGGGGTGGACTTGTGCGTCGTGGACGCGCTGGCCGAGCTCCGGAGGGAGCTGCCGGAGCGGTTCGGTCAGGGGGCCGAGGCGGGTCTTCCCCTGTTCCGTCGGCCAGATGGCCACCCAATCATGCGGGAAGAGGCGCAGGGGCCCCCCCAGCTCACGGCCGCGGCCTGCGGCGTGGATGCGGGCCAGGTGGGCCCCCACTCCCTGCGCATCGGGGGCGCGACGGCGTTATATCACGCCTGTCGCGATCTAGAGGCGGTCAAGAGGTTCGGAAGGTGGTCCACGGACGCCTTCCACGGATACCTCTGGGAGGACCATCGGCGCCAGGCGCCGTTCGCCCGAGGCATGGCGGAGGGCCATGCCCTGCTGGCCCCGGCCGCCCGCGGAGGCGACGGCGAGCTGGCCGGCGCCCACCCCGATCGCTCGGTTGGAGGCGGTCGGGGCCCATTCGGGAGCGACCTCAGGCCCTCGGAACGCCTGGCCCGGGCGCCTGGGCGTCCGCCTTGGGCCCGCCCATCGGCCCATCGGCGAGAGTAGGGGCGGAGACGGGGGAGGAGGAGGATGAGGAGTAACCCGCGGATCGCTTAGGGAGGAGGCCTACGAGGGCACCGGTGCGCACGAGCCGGGACGGGGAGCTAGCGAGCATATTTGGGCGCAGCAGGCTGGTCTCCACAGCGCCCGGTTCGGGGCGGGGGCATCGCTTTGCGGGGGCCTCCCTGTGGACCTCTCGTCCTCGACCCCCGCGTCGCCTTCGCCCCCTACGGCCCCAGGCACGCCCAGCTCCTCCTGGTCCTCCCATCCGCAGCCGTCTTCGACTCCAGAGCGAGGCGCGTCGGCGGCGCGCGAGCACCGGCCCCGCGAGCCGGCCGCGCGCCCGCCCCGCGCTCCCGCAGCGCGCGCGCGCCCGCTCGGGCACATGGGGTTCCTGGTGGGCTTGGTGGCGCTGGACCCCAGCCGGGCTCGGCGCCACGACAACGGCATCCTGGCGGTGAACCCGCTCGGCGTCGTCGTCTCGGGGCCCGCGCTGTCGGACGAGCTCCGGAGCGCCGCCCGCAACATCCTGTACACGGTGGTGGACGGGCTGGATGGCGAGGACATCATCGAGGTGGTCAACCACGACCACAGAGCCGCCCCGTGCGTCGCGGCGGCGTGCCTGGCCGCCGGGGCTGGCGAAGACCTCGGCCTGCTTGTGCTCGTCGACGGCAAGCGCGCTGCCTGGGGGGTGGGCTCGGGACCGAAAATCAATGTCCAGCGTCAGGCAGCCAAGTTGGCGCTCGCCCTGGCCCAGTTCCTGGGGCGGCCCATGCCTGGGCTCCGCCAGCTCTGCAAGAACAACACGGGGCTGCTCGACATGATGCGGACGGTCGACGCGGAGGCGGTCAGCGGGCTCACCGACGTGGAGGGCGCCTCGAGCGGGGGCGACGTGGCACCCGCGCCGGCGCGCGCGGCCGACTCGGGCGAGGAAGACGTGACCGCTGCGCTGGCACGCGCGGCCGCCCAGGCTGCGGCCTGGCGGCAGCGCAAGGGGGCCCCGGCGGTGCACCCTCGCATCCTGCGCCCCCCGGAGCGGAGGCGCGCCCCCGAGGGGGGCCGCACGCGCGGGAGGGTCGTCCGGACCCCGCCACGCACGCGGCGCCGTGATCGCGCGCGCGAGGCTCGCCCGCGCTCGCGCCCTCGCGATCGGATGCGCACCGAGGACGACGTCCTTAGGCCTAAGAGCGGGGGCGCGCCACCGAGGGCCACCGTCGCGAAGCAGGAGGTGGAGGGGCCGGTGGGCACGGGCGCGGCGGGCAGTCCGCCCCAGCGCCGCCCGCGCTCGAGGAGCCGCCGCAGGCGCCATGCGGAGCAGCGCCCGAGCGACCAGCAGCAGCCCCGTGACCAGCACGACGAGGGCGAGGCCATCATCCGCATCGAGAGGGTGCCGCACGTGGTCGACGCCGAGGTGGTCAGGCAGGTGGTGGAATTCGGGGTGGTCAAGCACATTGCCTTCCTGTACGACCACCGGGGCCCTGCGTGCTCGTGGAGTTCGAGCGCCGCGCGGACGCGGCGAGCGCGCGGGAGTCCCTTCGCACGGGGTGCAAGTTCTACAAGGAGGACCCCTGCACGGTGGTCGCGGAGTGCCCGCGCGGCCCGGACCCAGGCAGCGACGGGGAGGATGGCCCGCCCGTCCAGCCGCCCGCCTGCCCGACGCGCGCCCGGCGGATGCGCTGGAGCTCCTTCGAGCCGGGCGACGGGTGGGGCTGCAAGTTGTGCCCAGCCGGGGGAGCGAACAGCGGGGCCCTGCGGTGGCACTGCAAGGGGTGCGACGTGAGCTACTGCGAAGCCTGCCGCGTCGGCTACGGAAAGCCCAAGACGCTCGCGGCGAAGGCCAGGCGGGTCGACCGCGGCGAGAAGGAGGCGCCAGGCTCCAGCTCCGGCCGCGGTGTCAGTTGAGCGGAAGATCGGGACAAATCGGAACCAGAGATTCTGGGAGAGTTCCAAAGAAAAATAGAACGCCGAATTGTGGAGCGCAGCGCGCGCATTCGCAGAAGTTCCCCAAGGACTTTTCGAGGGCTTGAGGAGCCCAAGTAACGCGTGGACGCTCAATTCAACTGTTGAGGGCGGGCAGAAGAGCTGGTGTGCACGAGCATTGGGAGCGGGTGCGCGGCTTGCACGGGGGGCGCAGTAGGTTTGCGTTTCAGGGGCTTGGGCGCTGGCCGATGCGTTGATGGGGGCCCGGGAGTGCGTCACACATATTACGCCTGTGGCGCCATGGAGGCCGCATGTGCGGTTGCAGTGGGGCGGGCGCCCCGCCGCGCGCACCGTCGCGACAGCTCTCTTGGGCGCCCGCCCGCCGCCGTGGACGTAGTGGGCCCAGCTAGTCTCGCGGTCGGCGCGCGGCGGGTCGGCAGCCACGACGCTGGCGGCCTGAAAATGCTTCGAAAGTGTTTCTCCCCGAGCCCGGGGCTATTGTACGTTTTCGGTGGCACGCGCAGCTCGGAAAAGAATCGCCTTGTCCGTCGGCGGCCAGTTGGCTGTCGTCGCGCAGAAGTACCGGCGGATGGCGCGGTCCACGCTCAGCGCAGAGAGCGTGTCCATGGGCGTGGACTCGTCGAGGGGCAGGAGGAAGGACCTCGTGGTCGGGACCATCGCGGCCTGCGATGTCCACGGCCCCCACCCTCGGCGCGTGAAGACCTGTTGGGCGCCGCCGCACGCCGATTTCAGAGAATCTCGGAACTGGAAATCCGGGCGCGCCAAATTTCGCGGGCCGAGAAACTCTCAGAGAGTTTCGGCCAGCTCCGAGGTTTTGCGTTTATGGGAATGTTTCACGCGGGGTGTCGAGTTCAGAGATTTTCGGAGATTCTCAGAGAAGTTCGGACGCGAGAATTTGGCGCGCCCCGTTTTCTGGTTCTGTGAATCTCTGAAAAGCGGTTCCTCAGGTTTTACCGGATCTCCAGGCTTCCCACTGTCAGCCAGAGACGAGCGACTGGCTGGCGCCGCGCCCGATGCTTCAGGAGTCGCGAACTCGGTCCTCGATTCCCTGGGGCCCGCGGGCCCCTGGGCCAATCGCGAGGTTGCCGAAGCCCCCGGGCGGTTGCGCGCGATTGTCTCCGAAACCGGAGTTGGGCATCCATGTGGACGCCCGCGCGTGCGCGCTAGGTGTCCGCGAGATTATTCGGAGGCGGATATTGCATAGTGCGGGGGCATTCCGAAGACTTTCCGGGGTTTTCTCTACGGTTATTTAATCGCTTCGCTCATTCCGCCGGCCCATACAGTCTCATGTCTGCCGTTTGCCCGAGGGCCTGGTGTCAATGCGGCGCTTTGGGGGTTCCTGGGGCCGCTTGGGGCACTCCTGGGGCGCTCGGGGGGGCATTTGGGGGGCCTCCTGGGGCCGCTTGGGGGACTCTTGGGGGCCTCCTGAGGGCCCCGTGGGGGCCTCTTGGGGCCTCTTAGGGGCCTCGTAGGGGCTTCTTAGGGCCGAGGGCTCGAAATGTTGTTTCGTGTTCCCTCTCTGGGGCCCCTTTGGGGGCGTTCTTGGGGCCCTCTTGGACCGTTTTGGAGGCTTCTTGGGCCGTCTTCGAGCCCTCTTGGGCCATCTTGGGGCCCTCTTGGGTGCCTCTTGGGCCCTCTTGGGGCGATCTTGGGGGCCTCTTGGGCCGTCTTGGGGCGTCGGGAAGCCGAAAAGGTGGAAGCTCCAAAATCTCTCAAAAACCTATGGAAAAACAATGATTTTTGCCTCCGGGGGCCCTATTGGGAGTGCTCTTGGAGGCCTCTTGGGGCGTCTGGGGGCTATCTTGGGCGTCTTGGAGCGATCTTGTGGCATGTCGGACCCCTCGTGTACCATCTTGGGGGCCTCTTGGGGGCCTCTTGGCCTTTCTTGGGGCTCTCGGGGACGTCTCGGAGCCCTGTTGGTGCGCTCATGGAGCGCTCGGGACCCGGCCGGGACCCGGCCGGGACCCGGCCGGGACCCGGCCGGGACCCGGCCGGGGACCGGCCGGGACCTGGTCGGGGTACTTTTCGTCCGGGGACCCCCAGGGGCCGCCCCGCGCGCGCGAACTAGAAAATTGTTAACCAGTTACCGGAGATCTTAGCACGCCTCTGGCCCGTTGGGCCGGCGAATTTCGGCGCGCTTCGGGAACCTTGGGGCGGCGCGGGGAAGTCGCCAGGCCGCGCGCGGGCTCCTTTTCCAATGCCTTCTTGGGCATTCTCGCGGTGTTGCGTGGCCGTAGAGGTCACTGAGTGCTGCGTTTTTTGACATTTGCACGTGTTTTTCGTTGCGTTGGTTGCGTGATTGTTTTGGCGGTCCGCCTCTTTGGGGCCCCCTTGGGGCCTCAAGTTTGTTTTGTTGACGTCGGGTCTTCTGGAGTGAAAGGCGCTTGGCGCTGAATTCCCTCGGGCGCGCGCGTGGCCAAGTACGCGCCGTGGCCTCATCCGCGCCGGGGCGCATTCCTTCCCTCGCGAAGCCGATGGTGCCCAAGGCGTGGCAGGCCCGTTCGGTGGCGCCCCCAGTGATTTGAAAAACCGAGCATGATTTTTACCCCGGTCAAACTTTGCCCCGATCCCGGCTTCGTCTTACGGTGGGCCCCCCAGCGCAGGAGCGGCGAGCGCGGGCGCCGAAGGGGGCCGCCCGCCAGGCGACCTCAGCTGGCCTAAGCGCGAGAGGCCGCCCAGCGTGAGTCTGGCGAGGGACCCGGCGCGGGTGCGCCGCGGCGATGCCCCCCCGGCCGCGCGCGGCGTAAGACCGGGAAGCACGCCAGGCAGCTCCGCGCTCCCTGAGGTGGCTGGCACGAGCAGGAGAAGAGGAGGAGGCGCGCGGCAGCTGCAGCAGCCGAGGCCGCCGCCGGCGGGGTCGGAATCCCAGCGTGGCGCGGCAAGGGCTCAGGCGACAAGAGCAGCAGGGGCACCGAGGGCAAGGGCAAGCACACCGGCACGGCTGCCAAAGGAGCCAGGGGCCGCGGCAAGGACAACAAGGGTTGCAAGGGAAGCCATACCAAGGGCGACCGGGCCAGCCGCGCCCCGGGCGAGCGCGCCTGGGGCAGCGAGGGTGGCCGCGCTTCGGGCAGCGCGGGTCACCGCGAGCGAGGCGACGACGGCGGCAGCCGCCGCAGCCGCAGCGGCCGCGACGGGAGCCGCAGAGGCGGCGAGGGCCGCCGCGCCCCGGACGGCGCGAGCCAGCGCGGGCGGGGCGACGGCAGCGGAGGCAGGAGCCGCCAGGGTGACGCGCCGAGGGAGCCCTCCATCTAGGCGCGGTCCCCCAAGCCAGCGCCCGCGGTCTCGCGGGCTGCGGGCAGCGCGCAGGCGGGTCGCTGTCGAAGCGGGCAGCCCCGCCGCGCCTGGCCCAGCCGAGTTTTGGTGCGTGGCGCGCACGTCGCGATGCCACGCGGCCTTCTTTTCCTTGCGCCTTCGCGCGCGGGCGGGGCCCCGCAGAGGCGCGGCGCGCACAGTGCGCCGCCGCGCCACTCCCCTCTCTCTTTTTCTTTTCCACTGCGCGCTCACGCGCACGCGCCGCGCTCGCGCTTGGGTGCGCGAGGCGCGGAAGGCCTCAAGGTTGCAGGCTAGTGGCCGCGCGCGCGGGGTCCACGTGGCCGCCGGGTTCAGCACTCGGGCCCACGGTGAATGGTCGCTCCCGCGCGCGCAGCTGCGCTCTCTCTTGGCCGAGCGGCCGCAGGCGTGCCAGAACGCATGCGCGCGCAACACTGTGCACGCGCGCCCGCGTGGAGGTACGCGTTGCCGCGCTGCCGAGAGAAAAACATCTCTCCTCCTCCTGGTCCTCGCTCCTCTCGCCTCTTGCCTCGCCTCCCTCTCCCCTCCGTCGAGTGCACGCGTATCTCACTTAACTTGTATAGTCCGATAGGTTTGTAGACTGCCGGTTAAGTGGGGGGGTGTGTGGGCTTAGGTAGGCATTTTGGGTCCGTAGCGGTCGGCTCGAGGCCGACGCGCGGGTGCCCACCCACCCCGCTTCGCTCCCTGGAGCGCCTTGCGCCGTTCGGTCGGCCGAGCGGCCGCAGGCGTGCCAGAACGCGTGCGCGCGCCCCACTGTGCACGCGCGCACGCGTCGGGCGCGGGCCGTCAGGGCCCGCGCCCGCGTGGAGGTACGCGTTGCCGCGCTGCCGAGAGAAGAACATCTCTCCTCTTCCTGGTCCTCGCTCCTCTCGCCTCTTGCCTCGCCTCCCTCTTCCCTCCGTTGAGTTCACGCGTATCTCACTTAACCGTGTGTGTGATGTGTGTGTGTGTGTGTGTGTGTGTGGTGTGTGTGTGTGCGTGCGTGCGTGCGTGCGTGCGTGCGTGCGTGCGTGCGTGCGTGCGTGCGTGCGTGCGTGCGTGCGTGCGTGCGTGCGTGTGTGTGTGTGTGTGTGTGCGTGTGTTCGTGTGTGTGTGCGTGTGTGTGTGTGTGCGTGTGTGTTGTGTGTGTGTTGTGTTGTGTGTGTTGTGTGTTGTGTGCGTGCGTGCGTGCGTGCGTGCGTGCGTGCGTGCGTGCGTGCGTGTGTGTGCGTGTGCGTGTGTGCGTGTGTGTGCGTGTGTGTGTGTGTGCGTGTGTGTTGTGTGTGTTGTGTTGTGTGTGTTGTGTGTGTTGTGTGTGTGTGTGTATGTGTTGTGTTGTGTGTGTGTGTGCAAGCAGTCACCTTGCTTCGCCGCTGCCTGGCGAGGGCCCAGCGGACTCCCTTACCTACGTAGCCGGCGCGCGTGCGCCCGCGGGACCGACGAGCGGCTCGCGGCCAGGCACAGCCCGCGACGACCCAAAAGAGAGTGAACAGTTCCGCTTCTGCGGCCGTTTTCTCTTGCGTGCGTCAGCTCTCGCCGTAACCCCAGCTGCAACGCCAGGCGATAATTGTACTAAGCGCGCCCCGCCTTAGTACACGTTGCGGTGACACCCACCAAGCGGCTGGAGAGTAAATGTGTGAACATTGGGCGCCCCCCATCGGAGGGCAAACATTGCAGCGGAGGGCCAGTCGAGACAACGGTAGCCGGCCTTCGGGCGCCCCCTCGCCGCTACGGCTGGACGCAGCTCGGGAAGTTGGAGTTGGGCTGGAACCTCGAGAGGATTTCGGGGATCGATTTTGAGCTGCCGTTGTCTCGTCTCGCCCTGCTCCGACAGCCGCCCACCCGCCTCGGGTTCCGGCCAGCTCGGGCGATCCTGGGCACGAGGCAGGCCCGGGTGCGACGAGATATGTGTTTTACTTCTTGACGTCGTTTTTTAACAGCTGGCGTTTTTTCATACTATGTCGGGCTCGAGGACCCTCACGGATCGATCCAGCTCGAGAAATGTCGCAGCAGGATGAGTCTAAGGTTCTGGTCGATGTTGTTTACCGATGTCGCTGTTTTTGCTCCATGGCGTCGGATGTCAGAGTAAGCTTGCGTCCCCCATCGGAAAAGAATACGACTTGTGATAATCAGCATGAGTCAAAGCATCTAAACATTCGAAGGCTCGCGCCAACTTTTTGCATCTGCGCTGCGCCGCCCCCTGGCGGTGCCTCCGGCGCTGCGGCGGGCACGTTCCGCGCGCCCGGGAGCGGGGTCCAGCATCGATCCTTGAGCTCCGACGTTGCGCACAGGATGCGACATGCCAGGAAATCGCGACCGGAGCCCCAGGCCCCATCTTTTCAGGAGGGGCAAAACACACAGACACAATGAATCGTCGATTTCCCAGAAAATATGAAAAATATGGGAAGTGGGGGGAAGACAGAAACCGCAGAAAATATGAGAAAATATGGGGAATAGTTTTATTTGTGTGTATTTATTTGTGTGTCCTGGGGCCCCTTCATCTTTCTGCGGCCTTTCTCGAGCCGGGTCGATCTGTGGCAGCCCGCGGCCCGACACAGGGTGAAGGCGCCCAGCATGTAGAAAGTGCAGAGCCCAGACCTCAGGGTTCGAAAGTCTACGCGTGTGCAGTTCTTCGCGTTCTGCCCCAAGGAGGGGCCAGCCCTTGCCGCTGGGCGCAGCGCCTGCTACCACCTCGGCGAGGCGGAGGACCACGAGGACCTGGCCAGGGCATTGTGCGAGGCCGTACGCGCGGAGCTGCAGGAGTTGCTGAAGTCGGCCACCTGTGCCCTCCAGGATTCAGTGGAGTGCGAGTTGAGACCAGCAGTGATTGGCCTTCGGGGGCATCCTCGTCGCCACGGCCGGACGCAGCTCCGCAGGCCTCTCCATCAGGCGGCGCACCAGCACCGAGCTCCGGGGTCATCCTCCCCTGGTGGAGGCAAGCCTTCCAGGTATCCAGGCTTTTGGCCAGTTCGAGCGATCCTGGGCCCGACGAGAAAGGTGCGTGCGTGCGTGCGTGCGTGCGTGCGTGCGTGCGTGCGTGCGTGCGTGCGTGCGTGCGTGCGTGCGTGCGTGCGTGCGTGCGTGCGTGCGTGCGTGCGTGCGTGCGTGCGTGCGTGTGTGTGTGTGTGTGTGTGTGTGTGTGCGTGTGTGCGCACAGGGGAGGGAGAGTTGAGACATCGGTGGTTGGCCTCCAGGATGGAGCCCTCGTCGCCACGGCTGGACGAAGCTCGGAAAGCTGGTGCGTTCGGACTCCAGTAGGGGTCTGAGGACCGATTTCGAGCCGTCACTGTCTCCACTCGCCCTGCTCCCAAGGACGCCGTCCGCTCGGAGATGAAGCTGGCGCTGTCGGCTTCGCCGGGCATGCATCACGCCAGGCTCCCCAGCAAACCCGGCAGCAGCGCGGATCAGGAGCCCTTTTCGCCTGCAAGCCCGTCGGTCCCAGGCAACACGAGCAATTCGGCACCGCTGGAGGGTCGTCCAGAGAGCTCCAGGTCGAGGAAGCTCACGTGGCCCGTTAGGTCGTTTGATAAGACAGACAGCGTGAACGATGAGAGAACGAGAAACCTGTCGAAGTTCGCGGAGAAGCACATTCAGACTGCGGTAATGGAAAGCAAGGGGCCAGCCTGGCTCGATCACGTTACTTATTTTTGGAAGTTGAAGGAGCCCCGCCGAGAGGGCAAACTCGCGACGTTGTTCAAACAGGCCCGCTTCGAGATCGCCGTCCAGCTTGTGATCATGAGCAACTGCGTCTTCATGGCACTCGCCGCCAACAGTGAGGTTGCCAATTGGAACGCAGATCGGCATCCGATCATCCTGCCCCTTGAGATTACTTTCCAGGTGATCTATACACTAGAGCTGATTGGGAAGCTGTCCGTTCATAGATTGTTCTTCTTCTGGAACGAGGACTGGGCCCTGAACCTGCTAGACTTCATGCTGGTCGTCACGGGTGCGATGGAAATTGCGTTCAGGCTTGGCAACATTTGGAACCTCTCCTACATGCGCAGCCTGCGCGTTGTGAAGGTGGCAAAAGCCTTGCGGCTAATCCGCGTGATCACCAGTGCCGAGGCGTTGCGGAACATCTTCATTTGCATCATCGGTTCATTGATGAATTTCGTTTGGAGCATCATCATGTTGACGGTGGTGTTGTACATGTTCTCCTTGGGTTTCGTGATCAGCGCCGGGACCCACCTTCACGAGATGGGCGAGGATACAAGTGAGGTCGTTGAGGCGCAGCGCACAGACTTGCTATCAATGTACGGCTCCGTTCAACAGTCGATGCTCACCCTCTACAAGGCGACGACAGGTGGCGATGACTGGTCGCTTTCCTACAACGTTATCTCATTCACAGGCTGGATCCCCTCGCTGCTCTACCTTCTGTTCGTGGCCTTCATGCAGGCCACAACTCCTCTTTGATGCGAGCAAGCGGTCTTCGAGATGGCCGTGCTTAGATTCAGCCGCGGCTTCAACACCGTTCAGTAGCTCTGCTACCTGAGCACGGCCATCTCGAAGACCTTTGGCTCGTATCAAAGGGGAGTCGTCGCTTTCATACAGATTGCGCTCGTAAACAGCCATGTGCCTGCGGCAAGCCCCGCCACAGCGCCAGCACAACATTGACATGCATGCAGCATCGTACTGCCGAGCTCTTCCGAGCAGGTTCGGTCGAAGCATCTTGGGGAGGTCTGGGAAGCAATGCAACGATTACGTAGCGTGGCTTGACGGACAAAATGCAGTTTGTTGCGTTGTTGCGTGAGGGTTTTCTGTGTTTTGTCATGCTTCTCTTGAGCCTGTTCAGGTCCTCTCGACAGCATCGTGGAGGGCTTCTGGAGGGCCTCTCGGGATCTCGGGGTCGTCTTTGGTCTTTGGACGCGATGGAGACTCGGTGTCAGCACGTTTCAAGACGGGTATGTCCCTCTACAGTAAGAATATTCAAAAACAGTCGAAACATAGTTTGGAGATGCGTGTTCGAGTATTATTGTATTCTTGGCTATGCTTGTATATTTGTTGATTATGTTTTGTTCTTCCAACGTCCGCCCGTAGAAGGACATGCCCGACCTACAGCACGTTGGCGTCGGCCAGTCGGGTGTTGCGGCAGTCGCAAGTTCTCCCTGCGGCAGCCCTTCGCAGTCTTCGGAAGCTCTGGAATGGTCCTGGAGATCCCTTGTGGCAGTTGGGCTGCTCTGGGGGCCTGCAGTCCTCAGGGGTCGCCCTGGGGCTCTCGGATGTCCTCACGAGGTCATCCCCGCAGACCTTCGACGTCGTAGGTTCGTTCGCACCTGGCATCCCTGGAGGTCTAGACCCTGACCCCAGGATCGCATTTTCGCCTTGCATCCCAATGCCTGGTACAGGGCCGTTTTTAATACATGCTCCGCGTGCGGATCATGCATTAAAACATGCAAGGATTTAGTATCAAAAACAACGATGAGTTCATGCGTAAACTTAGTCATAAACTGATCATGTATTAACAATCCTATATGTTAAGAAATCCTATGTATTAAGAGCTGCCCGGTAGCGGCCCCCGGAGGCCGAAGACCGCCGAACATTTTCCGTCGAGACTTGTTTCCTCCGAGGGGAGGTCTGGGGTCCTTCTCCTCCTCCTGCTCCTCCTGCTCCTCCTGCTCCTCCTCCTCCTCCTCCTCCTCCTCCTCCTCCGCCTCCTCCTCGGCAGCCCGTGATGAAAAGCTTGTCTCCGCAGAGGGGGCCAGACATCGGGGGGTCCACGTTGTGAACACGTGCCGACGTCGAAAGTCTGGGGATGACGGCGGGGATGGTGTTTAAGACAATCTGATTTCCTATAATCGGTTGAACGTTGGCGCAAGGCAGCCGCCATTCGATGATTTCATGGTTTTGCGATGTGGCCCCCTAGAACTGCCTCTGGCGCTGCGGCTGGCACGCTCAGCGCTCCAGGGAGGGAGTTCCAGTGCCGATCCATCCGCGCGGGCCTGCGAAAGTGTGTATGCATATGCCGCTCGTGGTCCTCTAGTGTACCCTGGGGGCGATTTGTTCGGGTCCTGCCAGGCACTCTTGCGCATACACGTTTGGCTCTGGGCCGTCATTAGCCCGTCTTGGGTCCTATTGCAGCCGGCTTGGCGCGGCCCCGGGCCATCTTTGACCCTTTTCACTCCCTCTCCCTTTTTTGTCTCATTTTCCACTTCGGCTTCCCCCCCGCCCTCCATTTCGCCTTTACCCCATCTTTCCCTGTCCGTCTTCGCTTCCCCCCACCCCCCTTTCGTTTTCTGTCCCTGCTCTTTCGCTTCCACCTTGTGTTGCTTGGTTTTGTTTCGACACCCTTTTTGTTTTGGTGCCCTTGTGTATTGTTGTGTGTGTTGCCCACGTTGTGAATTCGTGCATGTTGTTGCGCGTTGTGCTATTTCATGTGAAATGGTGCGTCGTTTTGTTATGTTGTTTCGTTTCGAGTGCTCTTGGCGCGTTGTGTTGTGTTCTAGCTTGAACTTGGTTCATACATGCTTTCAAATGCCAAAACGATAAAGACAACAACAAACAAAGCTACAAGTGTTCATCAGCAAACGAAGCCGAACGATAAAGCATCTTTTGGGTCGCACCTTGGCGCTAGCAAAACCTTAGAGCGCGGCTCTTCGCCACTGTATCTGTGCATCGAGAGAACGGCAACCCAGACAAGTCGCCTGATGCAGCCTGCACGGTTCATTGGCATTCAAGTGTGCAAGTGCAGTCCACAGTCGGTTTCGTTGGATATTTGTTTTTGGACGTCGATGAGCTACCCAGCTAGGGCACACTCGAAATGCGTGGTCGTGCTCCTGGCAGCGTTGGTTAAGGGGCAGTTTGCACATGGTTGTTTTGTCAGGTTTCAATGTATACTTCAGTTGGAAAAGTGAAGGTAGCACGTGCAATTGCCGCGTAATCAGCGCGCTCAATGGTGTTCCATTCTCCAGCATAGCAAACTCACAATGTCGGCCCCTGAGATGAACCCCTGAGAAACGGCTCACGATAGCAGGCATGATTTGATCATCCAGCAAATCCCAACGGCACAGGAGCTTGCACACCACATTGGAGGCCTCATAGGGGGGCGTCGTGTGGCCGATTTCGCAGGGGTCCGCCCCTGGAACCTGCGGAACTCTCACCAGGCAGCGAGCAGATATCCTGACGCGCTTCGAATTTCTCGCGAATTGCGGATCATCACTGGTATTTTTGTGGACACGGCCCTCCAGCAGCTGGCCCCAGACCGGGAGGCCATAGCTTTGAGCCACCACCGGGAGAAGGAGTTGATGGCTGAAGAGATGCGCGCCCATTGGAGGGAGGTCTTCGGACGCGGCTAGGACGGGGATAAACCCGTTCCAGGCCGTTCCGGAACGCTCTCAGAGCGTTCCGGAACGCTTTGGGAAGGTCGCGACTCCCGATGCATCTTCCAGAGCCGCCCGATCTCAGAGATTCTCGAGTTTCCCTAGCCCGATTCTGTTTCCGCCCTGGCTTCGTCTGAGATCCCGAGGACGGAACACGTGCATAAAGAGGAGCTTTCGGAGATCCGCGGCGCCCCCCTTGGCGCCTCGATGCCCCGAGGCGTCGGGTCCTCCGGCGCTGCCCCCTCGCGCGATCCGTGCGCCAGGGAGGGGGTCCAGCGTTGAGTCGGGCATGTCCCTCTCCAGGTCGAAAATTCAAAAATAGTCTATTTGTGACCATTTGTGGGTCTGTTTCGACATTTTTCGTTTTTCTTCCAAAGTCCGCCTGTAGGGGGACATGCACGACCCAAGTCCAGCGCCGATCCAAGAGGTCCGCGCGGACCTCCATAAAGTTATTGTTTGTGCAGCCGTTTCTCCTGCGAAGGTCGCCGAAGAGGACGACGGTTACCTCACGCTCGCGGACTTCCACAAAGGCCTCCGTGGGACAAAGATCCCCTACCAGCTCGAGGACCTGGGGCTCTCCGTCGAGAACGTCACCCAGTTCTTCGGCGTCCTGCAGAGGAAGTCGCCAGAGGACGGCAAGGTTCGCATAAGCAATTTTGTGCACGGCTGCATGCGGTTGAAGGGTGTGGCCTCCAGCTACGACATCCAGGAGATTCGGTCGGAAGTGCTGGCCATTGGCAGGAAGGTAGATCACGTGTGGGCGTCCCTCGGCGAGTAGTGGAGTTTTCAAGAGACGGTTGCTCCTCCTCGTCATCCAGAATAGGAGGATTACGACAATTCTGCACGCTGGTTCGCATAGTTTACATATTTGCCCAGCGGATTCAACCTGAAATGATATTTTGCTGAAGCTGCATATTAAGTTCTTGACGCGTCGCGTAGCCACACCAGCCCATCCCCAAACAATCACTAAGCGAGTTGCCTGATCAGGGATGTGCAGAAGCATGCAGTCACGCTCTGGGAACCGCTTGGAGGCATCTTGGGGTAATCGTGGGGCCTTCTTGGGGCAATTTTGGAAGACCTGAGCCCTCTTGGGGCCCTCTCGGGGCTCTCTTCGGGCCATCTTGGAGGCCTTGGAGGCGCTCTTGTGGCCATCTTGGGGGCCATCGATAAAGCAAGGAGGGTGGCCAATTACGCCCCCTCCCTCGGAGTCCAAAGCATTGTGTCCTCCAGTTGCGCTGCCGCGCGATTTCGCCACCGCGCTCGCGCGGGAGGGTGGAGCGGGGGCCGGGGGCCGGAGGGGGGGTCGGGGGTGGGGAGGGGGGGGCGGGCTGGTGAAATAACCCGGGCACCACAGACGGTGAATTTGGGCACATTCTCAATTGGAAGGGCAAAAACGCCAGGAATTGCTCACAAGAATGAGCGAGGGAGCGAGGGAGCTTGAGGGAGCGAGTCGCCAGTCCCCCCCCCCACACCACACACACACACACACACACACACACACACACACACACACACACACACACACACACACACACACACACACACACACACACACACACACACACACACACACACACACACACACACACACACACACACACACACACACACACACAATCACACACAGGCACACACACACAGACACATACCTACCGCTGCAAGCGCGGTAGCGGATTTTGGCGCTCTCTCAGGAGCGCTCTTGGGCCCACCTTGGCGCTCTCTTGGGCCTTCCTGGAGCCATAGTGAGGCCTCAAGAGCCCATCGATACCGAACAAGAGAGAAGACACATCACATTGAATTACCAAAGGTATTGTAAGGCTTTGAACCTCTCGGGGGGTCTTTTGGAGGGTCCGTGGCCACTTTGAACCCTCTTGGTACGGTCTTGGGGCTTTTAAGGAGCAATGTTGAAGCTAGCTTGAACCATATTGGGCTATCTTGTGCTATCTTGGAGGCCACCTTCGGCTAGGGGTCCCTGTGGGGCCATCTTCTTCCATTCCCGGCGCCCAAGGACCGGGCCGCTCCAGACCGAGGGACAGTAGGCAGTAGGAGAAGAGAACCTTTCCCCGAGGAGGAAGACTGAGGTCGGAAGGGCTAACTCCTTACACCACGAACGCCCTGAAGGGCTGGTGGGATGTTCGATTTTTGTCGTGGCAACTTATGTGGATAGATCGTGGCTGCACAGTGCCCAGCTCACTTCTGCTGCACGCTCACGGTCACCGAATGGCGTGGGCGGGGCATGTCTGTCTGTCCTTCCACAGTTGTTTTCAAGCGACGAGGACCCTTCATGGGGCCAGACCATGTTGACAAATATCAGCGCTGCTGAAGAGGCTTAAGCCCTTCAGCAGTTTTCAAGCGACGAGGGCCCTTAATGGGGCCAGGCCATGTTGACAAATATCAGCATTGCTGAAGAGGCTTAGGCCTTTCCGCCGACCCCCAGAAGAGGAGCGGGAACTCGCGAAAATGTCGGAAGCTCTTGCCCGCAAGGACTATTCATGACCACCGCCTGGAGGATCGACCTTCGGGGATGTCGGCAGGCGGTGGATATGGATGTACTCGGGCCCTGGAGAGGGGGAGGAGGGCGGGGGGCGCAAATCTAGCTGTATCCACCGCCTGCCGAGGTCCCGAAGATCCAGGCAACCCAGCGGGAGACTATGGAGAAACCCTCGATTAGCAAAGCGCCGCGGCACGAAAACATTCCTCGTGCGCGGGAGGGGCTTCTTTGACCCAGAGAAGCAAGGAGAGACCTCGCACCAGTCCCATCCGTTCCACTTTCTAGGACAACAGCAGACAGTCATCAAGCATTGAGTTGGGAACAACATAGTACGTGCATTTGTGGCACATGTTTCCCAGTCGCCCCGTTCGGCAAGGGAGACGTCGCCGGCGAGCGCCGTTCGCTTCTCTCTCCCGCAGCCTCGTCCCTGACTTCGGATGCTGGGAGGTTCTTTAGAATCGGCGCTTGTATACCCCTGGTCGATAGTTGTCCAAACCTGACTTAGTCCGGGTTGATCGTTTCCGATCCGGCGCGATCCCGCTGAATGAGGCTGAGTTCCAGGCTGAGTCCCGCCTTGTCCAGCTCCATGGCCCCTGTCGCCTTTCACGGTAGCTTTTCTAGCCGTTCTGACGAACAACTCCCAGGAGCTGCTTCCCAACGTTGCACTCGGTCCTGTGTGTGGTCCCAGGCCGGGGCCGCTCCGCGGCCCCAGCCTCCTCTCCTCGCCGCCTTGCTGCTGTTCCTCTCCTGTCCTCGCTCCATCTGCCCCGCTGAGGCAACTCCTCATCACCCACCAAATCACCCCAACCCAACCCGAAGGCCTCAATTTGCCCTCCATTTCCAGTGGGGAGGGTTTGTGGAACACTGAAAAAAGCACATGTGGAACCCGTACCCCCCTCAACCCGAGCTTCGGGTCTTCGGGTTGGGTTGGGGTGGTTTGGTAGGTCGTCAATTCCTGGTGGCCCCGCGGATCCGATGCGGATTGGGCTCAAGTTTCCGCGCGAGGCCTCCAGGGCTTTCCTCGCAGCAGCGCTCCCCCCATCTCAGGGGCTCCCTCAACTGCGACCCTTGATGAGCCAGGACGTTCGCGCGGCCGCCCGATCTCCAGCCGTGGGTCGAAGCATCCTCCAGTCTCCGTCTGAAGAAGGCGCGACCGCCACGTCAGCCAGCGTGCCCCCCAACCGCGTGCTTCGAGAGCTTTTGTGTGTGGTGCCGCCGACGTGGTGCAGTCGGTGTTGTGCAATCGGTATTGTGCAATCTATGCGCTGCAATCTGCGTGGTGCAACCTAAGTGGTTCAACACATGTGCTGCAATCGATGCTGTGCGAACATGTGTTGTTCGCAGTGAGTGGTCAACTCCACTACTCGCGCAAGGATCCGGCCCACCCACCTGCAGCTTGGTTTGCAAAATCCATTCGGCGGCGATTGAAATGACTGCTCGGCGCTGGCTGCCGCATCGTTGCGGCCGCGCTCGCGCGAGCAGTCTCGCGCGCAGAACGGCCAGCTAGTCTGGCGCGACCGACGCGGCCGCGGTGGCAATGACTTTTGGGGACTTCCTAGCGCGTCTCTCAGGCCGCGCTGACGCGCGGGCATTTCAGCGCGAGTCGGTGATTCGGGCGTGCGCGATGCATGCCGACGTCGACACCGGCAGATACGATGAACGATGATGATAGTATCAATGCTGGTGACGGCGAGCGATGACGATGACGATTGACGGCGCAGGTGCGGATCACGCAGGTGACGATGATGGTTCCCACGCGCCGGTGATGAAGTTTGTGGAAGCATTCAACATGCGCACGGCCGACGGGCGCGAGCGGCCCGAATGAATTCATTTGACAAGGATCGTGCTCCCCCAGCACGCTCGTACGTGCGTTTGAATGATGTCGACGCGCGCGGGCGCGAGGTCCAACTGGTCGCATGTGATGAACACGTTGAAGAAAGGGGGGGTTTTGAAGAATTCGAAGGAGCGCGCGCAATTTGTGTTGAAAGAAGTTGTAGCGAAACCATGTGTGGTTTTGCATATTTCCGGGGCGCTCGATTTTTTCAGCTGGACGAAACCGAACATGTTTGACAGATTCCTGCATGCGCGCGCGACATCGCCACTTTCGTGGGCTCGTGGGGGGCATGGCGGAGTAGGGGAGTACCCGAGACCTCGAAACTCCTTGGATGTTGGGAGCTGCGAAGCTGTCGCATTTTTCGTGGGCGCCTGGGGGGGAACGGCGGAGTAGGGGAGTACCCAGGACCTCGCAGCTCCAAGGGGGCTGCGAATCGCGCAGCCGTCGCCTTTTTTATGGGCTCTCGGGCGGCACGGCGAGGCAGGGGAGTACCCGAGATTTCGCAGCTCCCTTGGGATGCTGCGAATTGTGCAATGTTCGTTCTTGTCGCGGGCTCCCGGGAAGCGCGGCGGGGTAGGGCAGTACAACCAAGACCTCGCAGCCATCTGGGTAATTGCAATTTTGCTCAACTGTCGTCATGTTCGTGGGCCCTGGGAGACATGGCGGAGTAAGGCTCCTGGGGGGAACGTCGGAGTAGGGGAGTCCCCGAGACCTCGCAGCTCCCTTGGGATGCAGCGAACTGCGAAACTGTCGCCACTTCTCATGGGCTCGTGGGATTCACGGCGGAGTAGGGCTCGCATGTTCATGGAGGGCGCAACCGTCGCCACTTTCGTGGGTTCCTGGGAGGCACGGCGGAGTAGGGGAGTACCCGAGACCTCGTAGGTCACTGGGCGGCAGCGAACTGTGCAATTGTCGCCCCCTTTCGTGGGCTCATGGGAGGCACGGCGTAGTAGCGGAGTACCCGAGATCTCGTAGCCCCATGGGTGGTTGCGAACTGCGCAAGCGTCGCCATTTTCGCGGGCTCCTGGGGGAACGGCGGAGAAGGGGAGCCCCCCGAACTTCGCAGCTCCCCAGGTGGCAGCGAACTGCGCATTGGTCGCGCCCCTGGGTGGCCCCGACCTGGCTCTCCTCGCGTCTGTGCGCCTCGCCCCGCCGCGGGGCCGCGGAGGCTCTCCTCGGCGCTTTGGGAGGGGGAGGGTTACCAGCCTCGAACGTATCCCTATCCTTAAGATTGACACGCCAAAAGGCGATGACAATCTTAGGGATCCGCCCTCAAACAATAAGGGAATCCCTAAGATTGGCATCGCGATGAGGAGATGCCCAGCATAGGGATAGGGATATGTTCCAGGCTGCTCAGAGGGGGGAGCTCACGGGCCTCGCTCGGCCGCGGAGCCCTGCGGGACGCCCCGGCGGGCCGCGGGTGCCAGGCCACGGCGCGATGCTTCCAGGCCCCGCGCGAGGGAAGAAGACGTGCGATGGCCATGACCAAGGTGTCGCGTGGTCTTGTCGATGCAGAAGTTGGGCGTGGTTCACGCTGGCCGTCGCCGGTGCGTGAGGATGATCCTGGAATCGACAGTGCCCGAGATGGACAGTGACCATGATCGGCACCGACGTTTTCGCGTTCGGTCTTTGTCATGGTCGCCGCTCTCTTTCTTTTCAGCGGTGTCCGTCTTGTTTCGTAGGAGCATTTTCAAGTGTCGGGTGGGCCAATGCAGCACCACATGCTCCTTTGTGATTGTTGGCCGATGGCTTTGGAACAAAAACTGCTTCACCCCTCTCCACTCCAGCTGCACAGGTGGCCGACCGCACGGCGTGTCTCTGTGCCCGCCTTTTCTCGTTTCTCGGAATTGTGCCGGAACTGCGACGCAGATTCGGGCGGAGTGCGTGGGGATAGTCGAGTTGCAATTTTTGTTGCCAGGTGGTTGGACGCATATGGCTTGCAACGTTAGGCGGGTGGGTGAGGATTGGTAAGGCTTCGGGTTGCGCGCAGACGGCTTCCCCAGGTAGTCCCGGCTGGCCTCAGCATGCCCCACGAGTAGTCCCAGCCGGCGTCAACAGGCGACACGAGAAGCCCGGTGCGGCATCAACACGAAATTACATCAAACCACGAACTCCAGAATCAATTTCCGAACTTCTACCGAACAATCCCCCGAACAGGAACCGAACAACCCCCCGAACAGGAACCGAACAAATTTGGACTTCTACCGAACAAACCCCCGGATCTCGCTGGAGAGGCCGTCTGGGGCTTCCTGGAGAGGCCTTCTGGGGCCGCCTAGCGGCCTTCTGGGACCGCCTGGAGGGGCCTTCGGGGGCCGCCAGCAGATGCCACCTGGGGCAGCCTGGACTGGGGCCGCCTGAACACGCCTCCTGGGGCCGCCTGGAGACGCATCCTGGGGCCGCCTGGAGGGGCCTTCGGGGGCAGACGCCTCCTGGGGCCGCCTGCAGACGCTTCCTGGTGCCGCCTGCAGACGCCTCCTGGGGGCGCCTGGAGACGCCTCCTGGGGCCGCCTGGAAAAGCCTTCAGGGGCCGCCTGGAGACGCCTCGCGCGGCCGCCTTGGCTGGCGGGGAAGGCTGGCGCTCTGCCGACGAAGGGTGTGTCACGGGCACGTTTGTGCCCAGATTGTGGGGATGTCTCGAACGGGTCGTTTGTTTTACGCGGTGGAGGTGTGTTTCGGAGCCGTATGGCCCTCGCTGGCCACATGAGTTGGTTTTTGGGGTTGCTTTGGGCCCCATCCAGAGCTTGCCTTAGCTGGCGGGGGGGGGGGGCAGTGCACCTGAGCCAGGGTTCCTGGGCCGCCAGGAACATCTTTGGGCGACCCCAGCAACCCCACCGGCGGTGCCGGGGAGGTGCCGGGGAGCTCAAAAGAGCTGGGTGCTCCCAAGGCCCACAGAGAGCATCCTCGGAGCCTTGGGCTCCGAGATGCCCTGACTTGATGTGCTCTGGCTCGTTTCTCTTGAGACTTCCTTACACTGAATCGATTCCAAGATGTGGTTCGCGAGATACTCAGACCCGGTTTGCCTGAGACATCCTGAGAAAACCAGGCTTCGAGATGCCATGACTTGAGATGCTCAGTCCCCTTTCACCTGAGGCATCCTCATTACGTTGTTCGCCTGAGACATCCTCGGAACCCCAGGCTCCGAGATGCCCTGAATTGAGGTACTCTGGCCCATTTCGTTTAAAACGTCATCACCACTGTGGGTTCCAAGATGTAGTTCGCGAGGTACACAGGCACGTTTCGCTTGAGACATCCTCGGAATGCCAGGCTCTGACTATTTGGCCTGAGATGTCCTCGCCAGTCTGGGTCGAATATGCGGTTCGCGAGGAGCGGAGCTCCGTTTACACTAGCTCACGGGGGAAGCATTTTGCAGTGCATTCTTTCTGCGCACCAAGCCGGTATGGCCGTCAGCCCGCTGGCAACTCACCATTGCGATTGCGATCGGAGGAAGTCTCGAGCCAGAGCACTGTTCTTGAGTGTGGGGGCCTCTCTCGCCAGAGCGTCACGGAGTAAGGGAATATCGAACTGGATCCGTTGTGGTCGTAGCTGCGCGGTCGCCAACTTGATTGAATTTGGCGGACGTCTCGAGCGTGACTGCGTGTTGTAGTTATCGTCGTAGCTGGGTCGTCGCAAACTCAATTCAAGTGCATGGTTCGTTTCGAGCGATAGCTCCGTTCCTGAGTTTGGGGGCCTCTCTGCGCAAGGCGTCTCGGAGCAGATCGCGAGCAGGTATAAAGTGGCAGCCGCTGTCGTCGCAGCTGGGCCGCCTCCGACTGGACTGAACTTCGAGGGAAGTGTCGACCGAGAGCGCCGTTCTTGAGTTTCGAGGAGGAAGAGGAGGAGGCGGAGGAGGAGGAAGAGGAGGAGGAGGAGGAGGAGGAGGAGGAGTGGGAGAAAGGATCGAGCCCGAGCCGCTGTCGTCGTAGTTGGGGCTCCAGCGGCCGAGGTCTGCTCTCAAGGCCGCGCTGGAGCGGGGTATCGTCTTCCAAGAGCACTTCGCCGGCGTCGGCGCGAGAGCGCCAGGAACCTGTTCCACACATCTTTTTGCACGTCGGCTTTGCAGGCTCCTGCCGAAGGCGTCCTTTTGCAGGAACTTCGGCTTCGGCACCGCCTGTATCCGAGGCTATTCCTCCTCACGGCCTCGCTCTGAGGCTCCGCCGCATCCTCCCTCCTCTTCTCCGCCTAATTCAAGCTTCGCGCGGCCCGCTTAGCTTCGACCCGAAGAGGTGCGCTCTCGACCCGCGGATCAAAAAATTGTTCCACACATTCTCAGCGATAAGCTTTTGGGAGTGAGCGCTCACAGGCGCGGGCTGATGAGGAGCAGGAGGTCTGCGATGACTCGGAGGGCGCGCGAAGCGCCTTTTGGAGCCACTGTTGTCTGAGAAGCGTTTTCTTTCTGGAGGCCAGACTCGAGTGGGTTTGGTTTGTGCCTTTGTGTTTCAGGAAGACTACGCTGCGGCTGCACGTGATCCCTCCGCCCACGCTCAAGCCTCGGTATGGTGCACGCCTGGCGCAAGCCACTGAACACCTCCAGCCCTCCTCAGAGGTCCGAGCGAGCATGTGCATGCTTCTGGCGAGCACATGTGGCAGCTCGGTGGTCAACGTTCGCATGGACTTGAGAACCCGAGCGAAGGGCAGCAGCAGCAGCAACTGTCGGCGGACAGGAGGGCGGGAGCGAGGCGCCCACCTTGACTGGCTACGCAGTCGAGAGCCTCCCTGTGCCCGTGGATTGCCACTACGGCCCAGCCCGATGCGTGATGTTATTGTTCGTGCGGGGCTTCCTACTCGACCTATATGTTGATATGTCTACTCGGACCGACCCGCCGGGGGTCAAGCTCTTCTCCCGACACAATAGAACATGTGCGTCTCGTGTCCTGAATGTTTAAGGGTCAAGCGCTGAAGCCAAGCTTAACCTGAAGAGTTTGGCCAGCATTATTTGCACAGCCTGCCTGGCGTTCTAGTTACTTTCTTCGAGTGCGTATCCGAGCTTATCTGGGACTTGAAGCAGAGTCATAACCACTGCGTTACACCGTCGGCTGGAACACCGCATCAACGTCTGCAGTCTCGTTTGCAGCCCGCCGCAAACAAACGCGTGTGACTTGTGCATTGCATTCTGGGGGGATGCCATGTCTGACGGGCCAGCACTTACGGCTATTGCGAAAACTGCGCTCATGTATTCGGTGTATTTTAGTCATTCGTCACTTCCCCAGGTACGCCCTCTTGCCCCCTGCCAGCTCAGGCGTTTCTAAGGTGGCATGGAAAGGACTACAAGCTGCCTGAGAGGCATCTCTCCACCTCCTCTCCCTCGTCCTCCTCTCTTTTCCTTTCACCTCCTCCTCTTGATCCTGATTGCAGTGCGCGATCATTCAGATGTTTTCATCATCCAATGTCGCACTCTTGTGAGAATCTTGGCTGGACCCCTTCCCGGAGACCGGCTTTTCATCCCGAGTCGATCCTTAACGTTCTGGGGGCCCTATGGGGGCCCCTGGACAGCGAAAGATGTCCAAACTCCTCGTCATGTTCTTTTCACGGCGCGAGGATGTCAGGGCCCCACCCTGTAGTTTAGCTTGCAGCTTCTGAGAGGTTGCATTCAGCATCGGCGCCGGTACATCCGTGGTCGAAGACCAGCCAGATCTGCGACAGTCCCTTTTCATCCCCGGCGCAGTTCGGCCTAAGGTTGCTGAGTGGCCAAGTAATCTAGACGAAGGACGAAGACCTCCCAGAAGTTGCCACCTTGCCCTCCCCCTCTTTCTTTTTCTCATTGCACGTAGTGGCGCACGGCTTCGCGCGGGCGCGCCGGGCTGGGGAGCGCCCCCGCGCTTGGCAAGCCCCGCCCGGCCGGCCCACCCCTGGGCGTCGCGTAATGGGGGGGGGGGGCGATAGATGGGGGAGGCAGCCAGGGCTGCAGAAAAAGGGCCGAGTCCCCCAAACTCGAGTTTTGCGTCTCCCCGGTAGGAGGGGGATGGAGGAGGCGGAGGTTGGGAAGAGGCAGGACAGCCTCCCCGCTCGTTTGTGCACTGCTCCCGGTCTCACCGCTGTGGCTGCGGCTTGGGCGTCGCCTGATGGAGGGGGCGACAAAGAGAGGGGGCAGCGAGGGCTGCAGAAAAGGGGCCTAGTAGGGACCCCCATGGTGACCTTCAGATTCCAAAAGAGGGCCTTTTAGGGCACGAGAAGTGCACCTTTCCCCCCCCCCCCCCATGTATCGCCCTTCCGTTTAGCGACGCCCAGCCCCTTTCCCATCCTTCTCCGGAGGACCCGTCCTCTGCGCCGCCCCCAGGTACCTGGAGGCGGCTGGCGACCTGCAGGCGAGCCGGTGGAGGAGGGAGCGCATGGACACCTTGAAGAAGGCCTCCCGGTTCGTGGGCGCCGAGGACCGCTCCCGCCTTGGCTTGTTTGTCGCTTGGCTTCTCGCACCGTCTCCAGAAATTTCGCTCAGTCTGCTCACTGCGTACTGCGGTCGGGCGAAGACCATTCGGGGCTCCCGCCTGTCTGGGGGTATGCGTCGTTCACTCGCATATGATTGCGTACGATAGGTCGCACATAGCAGAATCTTCTGGCGAATGCTGGTGTGTGGTCGCTCGGACACACGGCCCGTGACCGTTCCACCACCACCACCACCTCCTCATCCGCCTCCCCCTCCCTCTCCCCCTGCTCCACCTCCTCCTCCGTAGCTTTTTTGGCTCAAGCCCTTCTGGCCCGATGTTTTTTTTTCTGCTGCGCCAAACCTACCTTGCGCTGTTACCATCAGTGTGCGGGTTTGAGCGTTTCCGCTCGGAGGTGAACGAAAGGTCCTACTGTATCCTACGCTCAGAAGCCATGGGCACTCCCGATGACGGTTCTCGCGATCGCCGTCGCACGGGTGAACCGTGGTCACACGGCTCTCTTCGTGGTGTGTGGGGCTTGCGGCTGGAAGCGCAACAGGTCCTCGCGGTTGTTCTGCAAGCACTGCAAGCAACGTCGCGATGAAGTCGGTCATGCTCATCAGCACGGCGCCTCCTGCTGGGGTTGGCATCGTGCGCGCCTTCCCCTGCGGTCTGGGCCCCAGCTCGACGTTGACTGCGGTCGGGGGCCCTCGCCGCCAGCTCCGCGGCACCAGTCGGGCGTTGCGCCAGACACTGGGGACACTCATGCCAACGCGCTTGTCGAGAAGCTTGAGAAGCTGGTGGCCATGTTGGCCCAGTGCGGTGACCAAGCTGCGGCGAAACGCCACCAGTTAGCCCTCGATACGAGAAAGCGTGTGGTCGCTGCTCCCGTCGTTCCCTTGCAGACTCAGGTCAATACAGCGTCCATGGAGTTGCGGGTGCTGCGCGGGAAGGCGGACAAGGCTTGCTCCACGTGCGACCTCATGTGCGAGGACCTGACCACCCAAAAGATACGGGAGCTCAGCACCGATCTCAAGTAGGTGGAGGCGACTCACACCAATCTCACGCAGCAGCTCCACACGGAGGTTGCCCAGCCTGAGCCGCTGCCGAAACCGCCCTTTCCTTTGCTCGACATCTCGGCGATCCTCCAGGGCGAGGCTCAGGAGATCCCCATCTCGATCGACTCGTTGCTCAAGCCCCAGGGGGACTACGAACTCTCAGGCCCCGACCTCGAGGAGTCCCAGAAGCGGGCGCTGGAGCTCAAGGTGTCCCTCCGGGCGGTTGTGCGGCAGCTGCTCGGGGACGCGCTGGACAAGGCGAAGGCTTTCCAGGCGGACCAGGAGAAGATGCTCGCACGTCTCGCCGCCAAGCGTCGCCGCCAGGAGGCTGAGGACCAGTCTACTGGCACTGGCAGTGCTGGTGGCGCTGCTGTGGATGATCCCGGGGGGCTCGGAGGCGCAGGGCCAGGAGCTGCCGCGCAGCCGGTCAGTCCGGCGCCTCGGGCTCCCTGGGGCGGCGGCGGCCGCTGCTGGGGGAGGCGACAGCCCGAAGACGGCTGCTGCTCTTGGCGCTCCTCCTGCTGATCCAGGCTCACGGGCTGAACGCATCTTGCAGCAGGATGCCCCCCCGCCGCGGCAGCGCAGCGGGGGGAACAGCCTGAACAGCACTGTCGTGCTAGTCATCTGCAGATACTGAGCGTGGCTTCTGTTGCCCGCGATGTGCCTGCCTCGGCCTCTGTCGGTGCCCCAGTCTCTGCGGGGCCTGGTCTTGGTCAGCAGGCCCATGGATGTGGGCCAAGTTTTCGCTCTCCTCTCAGGTTCCAAGCTCCCGCCAGCCTTGGGGATTTCTGCTGCGCCTGGAAGCAGAGGCCAGTGCCGTCAAACTCCAGGCCCCCCCCTCTTGGTGGGAGGCGGCGCCGCTCATTATCTCCCAGGCTTCAGTTGTGATAAGTCTCACGTCATGAAGAATGGTTTCAGCTGTCAAGTCGACGCTGGAGCGTGCCACAGGTTTGGCAAACCGCACCAACCACGTTTTTTGAAGGGGCCTGCTCGGCCCTGCTCCTGGTCTCTGAGGGCGTTTTGAGGTTTCTGGGCAGGCCCAAGCCGGGCGCCTTGGAATCATGCTCTCGGGGCCCGGTTGTGCCTTCTAACTTTTTGGGGTCCGTTATGGACTTGGCTGTGTGCTCGCACTCTACGTTGGTCCCTCGGGGTCCACGGCAGCCGCAAGATGGTAGGCACTCTGGAGGCCCTCTCCTTGATCTCATGGAGCCCTCCAGCTTTCCCAGCGCGTCGTTCAAGCTCATGTTCGAAACGTGCAACGTCTCTTGGTGGGGATCGGCACAGAGGTGGTTGGAGCGTTCCTCTGCGCACGTGGTGCTGCTGCAGGACCATCATTTGTCCGGCGACACGTTGGATTACGCATCCTCCTGGTTTATCCGGCACTGCTGCAAGTCGTTATTTCTGCCATCGCGCCCTGGACCGCATGGCGGGCCGTCTGCGGGGGTCACCATCCTAGCCCGCTCTGGACTTGGGCTACTTCCGCATCTGAGGTTGCTCCGCTCCGCGCGACCGGTGCTGCCGTCCAGCTCCCCGACGACACGTTCATCCTGGGCGTTTCGGTTTACCGTCACGACTGTCAGGACCTTTCTTCCACTGACCCCGACCTCCTGTCCAAGGCTGGGGCTCTGGTGGGCACTATGGGGCACCCAGTCGTCATAGGCGGGGATTTCAACGTGATCCCGGGCGTCGTCGTCCAGTCGCACCTCGGGGAGGACCTAGGCCAGCGGATGATTCCAGGTGGTGCCATTTGTAATTCTGCTGCTGGCCCAAAAGTTTACGGTTTTGTTTTTCCTGTCCAGCGGGCTGGCTGAAGGGGTGGCTGAAGTGTCGGTGCACCAAGGGAGCGATTTGACCCCCTACCCCCGTCCACCTGACCCTCCACCCCTCCCTCAGCCGCCCGTCCGCGCTCAGCTTTCGGACCCCCCCCAAGCTTCCCTCTCAGGCTGTCCCGCCTGTGGTAGCTCTCGGCCCCGTCCCTGGGCGTGGTCCTGGAGTCGCCCGTGCGCTGGGCAAGGCTCGGCAAGCTGTGGACGCGGGGGGTTGTGACACCATTCAGTCTGAAGTGGACACCGTCTGTATGCGCCTCCCCTTCCACAAGTCAAGGGACAAATCAGGGGCAACTGTAAGGGGGCGGTGGGGTAGGCTCCTGGGGGAGATGCGTCGACCCTCGATCCCCGGCCTGAGGCTCGCCAGTCCAGCGTGCGGTTTTGCTGTGTTGGGCCCATCGCAGATCTATCGGCGATATCATCGCGGATTCCAGCTCGATGTTTCCCCCACTGAGCCGGTCTCGATCTTACGTTCTCCCTGAGGTATGGGCCTCCTCCCCCCCCCGACACAGCGCCCCTGGGGCCCGTGGAGGGCCCCCCATGCTGGAACGTGTTTCTGTTGTTGCTCTTGTCCGTCTGCGTTCGCAGGGCAGGTTCTTGTTGTTTGAAGAAGAGCACTCGCAACAAATGAACACGTCCGTCGTGATAGGTTTGCGCTGTGAGGAGATCTGCCCCCCCTCGACACAGCGCGGATGCCTGCCCAGGACGCGGTCTCGGCGCGAGACCTCTCGAAGAAGGCCGGCGTGGCTGGCGGGGCGGGCGCCCTCCGCGTACCGAGACGACCGGCGACGACGGCGACGGTGACGACGACTACGTTGACAAGGATTGAACCAGGAAAGACGACGTAATTAATCAGAGGAGGTCGAGTTGAGACAACGGTAGTTGGCTTTCGGGGGGGGCCAGGACGACCGACGAGAACGGCGGCGCCAACAACGCCGACGCCGACGACGATGACGACGACGAAGTTGACGAGGACGCGGAGAGACCGATCGAAACGGACTGGACAACGTACTTAAGTAATCATCTTTCCAGACGAGACAATGATACCGAATCCGCTGCCTCTCGTTCCCACAGCTGGATCCGCTTCGAAATTCGTGTCAGAATGTACCCCGGGAGAGGTCCAGGGAGTACCGGTATCGGATGTTATCTGTTCTCCCAAACTACTAGGAAAGTGCTTCGGAGGTAATGCAAACGAAGGTCGACGCAGTTAAAAGGACGTAGTGAAGCGCAACGGAAATCACAAGACAGCTCGCCGCTTAGGCAACACCGCTAGCCCAAACGGCGAGCACCGCACGCATTCGAATCTCCTCACGTCGTCCTCGTACTACTCGTATTGCTCCCCGTCCTCCTCCCCATCCTGATCGTCGTCGTCCTCCGCCTCGTCCTTCTCATCCTCCTCGTCTTCCTCGTCTTCCTCCTGCTCCAGCTCGGGTTCATATCGGTTGCGCCATAGATTGCGCTCTAGACGGCTGATAATTAATCCGTCTCCTGTCGGTTGCGTCATAGGTTGCGCCTCAGCGGCCGACTATAAAACCGTCTCCTATCGGATGCGCCATAGTTGCGCCCTCGGCGGCCGAGATCAATACCGTCTCCGATCGGTTTCGCTATAGGTTCCGCAGTCGGCGGCAGAGAGTAAGACCGTCTACAATCGGTTGCGCCATAGGTTGCGCCCTCGGCGGCCGAGAATAAAACAGTCGCGTAAAGGGTGTGACCAGTCAGTTCAGTTCCGATCAATTCAGTTCAGTTCCGTCAGTTTACCTCGCGAGAAACACACACCGGCTACGCCCGAAACAGTGAACGACGATGGCGTCGACGACGTCGACGCCAACAACGACGACGCTGACGACGAAAATTGGAAATTGAAAAACGTTCGGGTCCGATTTCAACGTTATTGTTGGCTTGCGCTCCCTGAGGGTCGCTGAGCGCATCATGGTGCGTCGCCTGTAGCCGCTCAACTCAGCTGGCACCCGCAGGGGATGGGGGACGTGGGCGGCAGCATTCGCGGTGCACGCCTCGAATAGGTATGCGGGTGGCCCCCTGGTTTGGCGCGCGGGACTTCACCCTTCACCCTTGTCAATTTTGGCAAGGTTCTCGCGGCCCCTGCGAGACATGCCAGCCAACCCCTGGTGGAGAGAGGAGCAGGAGAAGGCGGAATTCTGGAGGAGGAGTCTGGCAGCAGACCCCTGGAGGAGAGAGGAGCAGGAGAAGGCGGAGCGACGAGGGAGCCTCCCCCCCCCTCCTCCTCCTCCTCCTCCTCCTCCCTCCTCCTCCTCCTCCTCCTCCTCCTCCTCCTCCTCCTTTTCCTCCTCCTCCTCCTCCTTTTCCTCCTCCTCCTCCTCCTCCTCCTCCTCTTCCCCCCTCCTCCCCCCCCCCTCTCTCCTCCTCCTCCTCCTCCTCCTCCTCCTCCTCTCCTCCTCCTTCTCTTCCTCCACCTCCTCCTCCTCCTCCTCCCTCCTCCCACTCCTCCTCCTCCTCCTTCTCCTCCTCCTCCCTCCCTTCTTCTCCTCCATCTCCTCTTCCTCCTTCTCCTCCTCCTCCTGCCCTCCTCCTCCTCCTCCTTCTCATCCTCCCCCTCCTCCTTCTCCTCCTCCTCCTCCTCCCCCTCCTCCTCCTCCTCCTCATCCTCCTCCTCCTCCTCCTCCTCCTCCCCCTCCTCCTCCTTCTCCTCCTCTTCCTCCTCCCCCTCCTCCTCCGCAGATGCAGGGGCTGGAGGCGGAGGAGAAGGGAGAGAGAGAGGAGGCGCCTCTTTGCGGAACTGCCTGGTCCCTTGCTTGCCAGCTCTTCGAGGGCCTCGGCCTTGCCGAGGGCCCTGGGCCTCCTCTCTATAGATTTAAAGTCTGGCATGTCTTTCTGCAGGAGGAAGATTCAAACATATGAAAATAATAGTATGGGCAGGATGTTGTGACTATTTGTGGCTAATTATGTTCGAGCATTCTTGGACTATGTTCCGTTTGCCTCTCAAAGCCCGCCTGTAGGAGGACATGCCCGATCTAATCGTGGATGGACTCTGATTGCATGGGCTGCGCCTCTAGTCCGCCCGCTCTCGCGGCGGCGATGGAGACGCGAGAGCCCGCCGAGCCTAGCCGACAGAGAGAGGAGGGGGGAGGGCGCGAGGGCCACAGCATGCGCCGCGTTCACTGTCTGAGGGTGCCGCGCGACTGCCGCGGCGGCAGGGGGTTTCTCCTCGGGGCCCGCACGCGTCGCGCAGCAGGCCTGGACCCATCGCTCCGTCTCAGGGGCGGCAAAACCACCCCGAACCTCAAAGTCAACGCTGTGGGCGTTTACTGGAGCTTTTCGCGGTCTCTTTACTCGAGCTGTTTCCTATCGGAGTACTTCTTTTGAGGTTGGTTCATCTGCCCTCACCTCTCCTCCGAGGAGCTGGCTTTCTAGCACGCGTCAGGGTCCGTGTCGAACCGATCGATCCGATCCGATACCGACTCCAGCTGGCCCACTCCATTCCGATCCGACGACCCGATGTGGCCCGATGCTTGCGTGGCCGTGGGGGCGCGGGCGCTGCCGGTCGCTCGCCGCCTTCCCCCTCCCTCCCCTTTCCGCTCTCTCGATTTTCCCCTCGTCTCGTCTCAGGGCTACATCCGCGCTTGCAAGATAAAGTACATCCTGGCGCCACCTGTCGCCGATCTATCGTTGACGTGTCGCCGATTCAGGCTCGATATTTCCCCCCCTCCCATTGAGCTGGTCCCACCTTGATTACAGTCAAAACGCTGAACTGATGATCACGTTGGGCTCGGCCTGCGGGTGCGACGCAGCGATATCAAAGTCGGGACCCTCTGAAGGTCAGGTTGCGCGAGCTAGCGAATGATGCTCGTAGCTCGAGCCACACAGGCGGGAATGCTTGTCTCGTCTGGATGCAGGGAGGCGATGGCCACAGCCACTTAGCCAAGCTGAATTGCGGTCTCGGGCGGCAACGGCGGCGACGACGTCGACGACGAGGACAGCGACGACGAGGACAGCGACGACGACGACGACGACGACGACGACGACGACGACGACGGCGACGACGACGACGACGGCGACGACGACGACGACGACGACGACGACAACGACGACGACGACGACGACGACGGCTCCCTTCGCATGTCAGAAGTCTCCGGCAGCACGGGCCCCTCGAGCGCCCGCCGCAACCTGGCGGCCTGGCCCAGCCCGAGCCCCCTCCGGCCAGGGGGGAGCCCCGGCCGCTATGCCGCCCCTGCGGCGGTCGCCGCCGGCATGTGGGCGGAGCGCCCGGAGTCGAGCCTAGACCTGGGCTCAGGTGACCCTGATCCGAGGAGGAGGAACAGGTACCCATGTCGCTCCCTTTCCCTCGCCTTCTCTTTCGTTGGGCCTCTTGGGAGGCCCTCGTCGCCACCGCTGGATTCGTCTCGAAATCCTGGTCAGAACGCACCCTGGGAGAGGTCCGGGGAGTAGCGGTATCGGTACCTGTTGGTTTCCCTTGATCCGCGGAGGATGATGAGGAGGAGGATCGCAGAAACAAATTGCATAAACATAAACTGTCGACGCTCCGCGCGGATTTCTGGGATCCGCGCTGGGTACCTCTGGCGGCACCTCCGGCGCGACCCCTGGCGCGCTCCGCGCGCCAGGGAGGGGGGTCCAGCGAGAAATCGGCGTGGAGTGCCAGAAGTTTATGTTCATGCCATCTTATTCGATGGTCCGTGGATGAGGAGGAGGAGGAGGAGGAGGAGGAGGAGGATTCAGACGTGTTCGCGTCGCAGGTCGCATCGAGCACGGCGGCGTCGGGACAAGACAGCGACGGAAGGTTTTTGGACAGTTTCTGCTTTGGGTGGCTTTCGCCAGGCCCTAGGACCATCAGAGAACGACTCGGGATGGAACTCCGGCCCTCTGGAAAGGGCGTGACTTGAGGTAACCCTGCGTTGCAAAATCAATGCGTGTCTGGGGAGGAGGAGCGCGAGGGGGTGGTAAAGCTTGGGGTTCCGCGCAGACAGCCCCCCCCCAGGTAGTCCAAGCTGGCCTCAACAAGCCCCCCGAGTAGTCCAGGGCGTTCTGAACATCCCAACCCTGGGGCGCGGAGCTTCAGGGGGTCGCATGCGAACCTTACCCCTACCCCCCACGATTTTTGAGGGGGAGGGCGGGGTTCACTTCGCTCGGGAGCTCCCGAACGAAGTGAACTCCACCCTCCCCCTGAGAAATCGTGGGGGCTACGGGTAGGGTTCGGATGTAGCCCCCTGAGCTTCCCAGCGACGCCGCTGGGGGCGGCGCCAGGGTGTTGAGACCGCCCTGGGCTACTCGGGGGGCTTGTGAAGGCCAGCCGAGACTGCCTGTGGGCGCTGTCTGTTCGCAGCCCGGAGCCGAACCGGACCCGAGCTCGGGCAGAGGAGGTCGGGCTCCGTCGATCAGGTCTGTCTCGAGCAGCTCCTACGGTCCCGCTCGCTTGCTCGCTCGCCAGCGGACGCGGCCACGACGTCTGACCGGCCGGGGCGCGTCGACGACTGGCGGCAGGACGAGGGCGAGACGAGGGTAGATGACGAGGCGTGTGGCGAGCGACCTCCCGCTCCCCCTCGTGCTGCTCATCCTCCCACTCCTGCTGCGCAACTGCTATCGGACCGGGCCCGCAGTGTTCGCCACCGCGCGCGGTCGTCGCGCATTCGTTCGCCTCCTCCGCCTCCTCCTCCTCCTCCTCCTCCTCCTCCTACTACTACTCGAAGCTTGGCGTCCAGAGGCTTCAGTCTTACCCATGACCCAACTCTGCCCCCTCGTAGAGTTCTGGCCTTTTTCTAGGCCTCCTAGATGGGGTCGGAGGATCGCGCCGCATTGCCGATGCATCGACGATGCGGCTCCACGCGTAGCCCGGTTATCTTTACGCCGACATCGCCGATGCGTTGGCGACGTCGACGATACATCGCCGATGCATCACCGATGCATCGGCGATGCAGCGCGATCCACCGACCCCATCTATCCCGACACCATCTAGGAGGCCTGTACTTCAGCAGGGGCACGGGCAGCGCGTCGATCGCTCATCCAAGGACCTCGGCACCTGCGCGCTGGACGCGGACGCCGTGGGGGAGCCGCCCGCGGAGCACGGCGCGCCGCGGGGCCTGGACTACGGGAGGCTCCGGAAGGCCCGCGGGAGGGGCGCGAGTTGCCCCTAACAGTAAGTCGGGCATGTCCCTCTGCAGGAGGAACATTCAAGAACATAGTCTGGGGACGACTTTCTACCATTTTTCATATTGTTTGAATTTTGGTTGGACTATTTTCTATGTTTCTGCCAAAATGCGCCCGTAGGAGGTCATGCCCGACCTAACCCGAACAGCGTTTAGCCCGAGGGTCTTACAAAGCGCTCTGAGAGCGTTCTGGAACGCTCGGGAGGGCCTGCTCTGTCGGGGGTGGACAGAACCCCCAACCTGACACGTCGATTAGTAAGTTGTCCGCTTTCGGTTCTCAAGAGGGCGCCGCGGCCGTCATTTTCCAGGCTTGCGCCCGCCAGGTTTGGGCCCGGGATCGTTTTCACTGAACCACGTTTTACTAAAGGGGGTTCTGCCCATCCTCGACACATGGGCTTCCGCCCTTGAGAGGAGGGGGCGCAAAGGGGGGGTGAGGACTCGCCGGGAGCCGCGCCCAGACTGTGGGGATGATGTCTCGGGCGAGGCGCTGGTCCCTGCACTCCCAAGGGGTGAGCGCCAGGATTCGTACACAGATTGTGAGGATGCTCATAAGGGGAACAAAAGGGGGTTCTGTCCATCCCCGATTCTGGATCGAGCCTCGTGCGACAAAAGGAGAGGAGGCCACGCGTCTCACCCCCAGGGGCTCTTGGGGCCAAACTGCCCGCGGTGCAGCATCGAACGAGTATCGTCGAAGATATAGGGGGTTCGAGTCTTGTAGACGACGATCAATGGAGCGGAAGCATGTCGCCAAATAATTTCCTGATGTCCGAAACATGTTTAAACCATGTCTTAAACATGCAAAATACAAGGTTTAAACATCTGAAGAAGATGTTTCATACAGTTGAAGCACACATTTACTTCAATGATCGGATTGTTAGGGTGTCCACTTCATGGCATCCACATGTGCAGCATCGAACGAGTATCGTCGACGATATGGGACCCCAGGCGGACCCGTCTGCGCCAGCCGGGGTGACCCGTCCAGCCGCTGGGCGCGCAGAGGGCCCCCGTGGCCGCCTGGCGTGCCCCTCTCCTCGTAGACTCCGGCGTCGCCTTCTTTCGCACAGGGCGCTCTTTCGCCCAGCTGTGTCGGGCCCCCGTGGCCGGGAGCCTCACGGCTCGATCCGGCTTGGAAAGCCTTGGCATCGCTCAGACGTGTGCGATTTTTCCTCGGCGAGGACCATCGAGGAGCATCCTTGATCATTTGGCGAAACAGCCACGCACGAAACCGAAAAAAACACCGGGAATGGACGTTTGAGCGATGGCGAGAAGCGCGGCAGCCAGAGAGGGTCTATGGCTCTGGTCGCGATCTTCTGCGGTGTTGCCATTTTCCTGGAGAGCGTTTCGCCAGAGGGACTTGAGAAGAGGCCAAGGAGAATCCACAGAGGAGTCGTACAGGGGGTACGGGGAGCCTGGGATCGCTTGCTCCGGCAGCCGTGCTGCCTGAGATGTTCAGTCGTTTGTTCAAGATCTCGCCTTGACGCAGTCTACATGTCTAGTCTTGACGGCCACGATCTCTGATAAACAAACGTATGATGAGGTGCGCGTGGCCATGCTTCTCCTATTCCTCGACCCGCCTCCTCACCTTCGCTGCTGTCATGGTGCTCTGCTGGGGTAGGTTCATCCCGGCGTACGTCTTCGATTTCGGCTCATGGGGCCCGTCACCGGGCCCTGGGGCCGTCACGGGGCTTGGGGGCGAACAACTTGCCCTGGGGAAGTGGTCGAGAGGCGTCTGGGGCGCGTACCGACACCATTGCGTCGGCGGATGTCTGGGTCTCTCCCCTCCCCAGATGCCAAAGAAGACTGAAGGGTTTTTAGCACAAGCGCCGGAAGCAAATCAGGGGGGCCCAGCAGCGCAATGGTTCTCGCAACGCGTTGCAGAAATACTCTTAGCTTGCTCGATGGCATCGCCACGGTTCGGGACACGGCACGAGGCTCCCGAGGTCGCAGGGATTGCATTTGAACGCGTTGCGTCAATGATGCGCCAACTTGCCAGAATGAATAAAACGCACGCGCTCGCACGAAGCAGTTTAGGAACATATACATACCATGTGCCAATCGACGCCCCAGCAAAATTGCAAACGTGTTTTCGGCGAATCTGGTGCCCGGAAATTCTGCAACGCTGGACAGGCCAAACGGTTGCAACTTCGAGAGGCGACCGGCCTAACCAATGCGCGCAGACGGTTGCGCCATTTTTTGAGTGTTGCGCAAGCTTGCCAGCCCGAGGAGCACAATCGTTTGATTAGTAATGACGTGCCAGAACTCACCGGGTATAGTATCGCACAAACGATTGCGCTGCAACCCAAGTAGCCGCAAGCTATTGCATAGCAACCGCTTCAGCCACAAACCGTTGCATCGTAACCGTTCCAGCCACAAACGCTTGCAATGCAATCGTTTGCGGCCTCATCTTCCAAACAGTCCTGCAGTTTCGACCCAGTCCAGCCCGTGAGAGCGACCTAGGTGTGCTCATCATTATCCCCTGTCTCCTCTGCTATTGGATTCGATGATCGTCGAAGTTGCTGTTCATGACGCAAGTACCCTCGGGCGCTTCTCTCACAGGCCTCGGGACCCTCTTGCTGAAGCCCCTGAGATATCCCTCGCCCTGGGGCCTTCGGGGCGGACGATGAAACTATGTTTGCAACCGCCACCGCGCTCAGCACAGTGGACATCAGATGTGCGCGGCTCCCAGAGACGGTCCTCGGCACGGAGACTGGCGAGGCGTGGGGTCGAGGGCACTGGGGTCCCGCGCGCTGGGAGAGGAGCGGAGGAGCCGGGGGCCAGTCGGAGGCATGCGTCCCTCGCCGGAAGGCGGTTCATGCGCTCCAGCGTGCCGGCCTCAGGGTGATCTTGGTCAGCCAGCAGGACTTGCGCCACGCGCTGAACACAGGGATCAGCGGCGGGGTGCCCATTTCGGGGGCACGCAGAGGTGAATTCAGCCTAAGGTGGGCGACGGGGGAAAACGGGGTCGACTGCGTGGACATTCGCGAAAGGTCGTGCGTAAGCGCCCTCTTCTCAATGGGGTGTGCTACGGTGGCGACCCGCGTACGCCACCGCGTAAGGTCTCCATGCCATCTCGCGTAAGACCAGTTTCCTTTCGTCGCCCAGATGGGTTTCTGGCGTCTTCCTCCAGGAGCCGTTCAGGGCGATTGTCCTCTGAAACCCGCCTCTGGCCCTACCCCACCTCGACGCCCCCCCGAATCGTTGACTCTCGCGCCCTGGCCCACGTGCGCGCCGTGAACGACACGGTCGTGGACTTGCTTCAGACGGCAGAGGACCCGTTGTCGCCCCCGCCGGGGCAGGGCGGGGGGCCCAGGGGGACAGCCGGGCGGGGCCCCCTGGGGCTGCGAAAAGCACGCGCGAGTCAGTAGAGGCCAGCGCGTTTGCGCCACGTGGGCGGACCAGGGCGAAAGCAGGGTACACACGTGTTGCCCGCGCCCTCTCCACATGTGTGCACAGCACGCTCGGCCCCGGCGTACAGCTGGCACAATGCTTTGGAACAGCCCCGGCATCCGAAGGAGGTCAGTTGTTTGTGCTCTTCGTGCTTTGCGGGCTCCTTACCTTGGAACGCTCTTCCACGAGATCCTGGCGCATCGATCTCTTCGAACAGGGCGTTCTCTCCCTGCTTCGGGCCCTGGGGCCCTCACTGATCGATCCGCTCCGGGACACGGCGCAGACATCCGGGGGCTGGGGCCCCCGCCGTGCTATCTCGCGGCCCTGCCATGTCCTCGAGGCGTCGGCTCCCAGGGCATGGGCCCTCCCCGCGGAGCCTCGGGCCCCCTGACGGGGGCCCTCCTCCCGCTCCCGGCCCCGAGCTCCTGCGGGCACTGCCCTGCCATGTGTTCGCGGCTTCGGCTCCCAAGGGCATGGGCCATTCCCGCGGAGCCTCGGGCCCTCTGACGGGGGCCCCCCTCGTAGAGCCTCGACCCGAGCTCCTGCGGCCTCCTCGTGGAGCCTCGTGGGCCTCCTCGGGGAGCCTCGGGCCCCCTCACGGGGGCCCTCCTCCCGCTCCCGGCCCCGGGCTCCCGCGGCACCGCCTGCCGCTGCAGCCCTCGGCGAGCTCCGCGGGCGGGGCCTGGGCGCGTGTGCGGCCCAGCCTCCTGGCAGCTGCCCTCCTCCCCTCCTCCAGCTCCTCCTCCCCCCTCCTCCTCCTCCTCCTCCCCCTCCTCCTCCTCCTCCTCCTCCTCCTCCTCCTCCTCCGTAGCCATTTTGGCTCAAGTTCCATGCTGCTGCGGGCCGAGCCCGCATTGGCACTCACGGATACCGCTGGCCCGCGGCGAGCAAGGCCCCTGTGCCTGGCAGTCTTTTGCTTGTGCCTCTTCCGTGGGAGTTGGGCCCCCACACCGCAGTCGCCCGTCGTTCCTTGCACTCTCGGCATGGCTGATGACGCTCACGGCGCAGTGGTTCCCTCGTCGTTGGTCGAGCAGTTCGATCTCGTGGCGACCTTCCCCTCGCAGGAGCTGGGCGCTGGCCGCGGGAAAGGTGGCAAAGGAGCTGTCCCGCCTCCTCGCAAGCGTGCTGCTCATGACCCTTCTGCTGCAGAAGGGGCCGACGGGACCGACGCCTGGTCTTCCGATGACTACCTTCGCCAGTTGTGCCGCGACGAGTTCGATTCCATGCGGGCCGTTCTCACATCGGCCGTCTCCGAGTCCATCAGCGCCACCGTGGCAGAGAACCGCAATGTGCTGTTGGGGTCCATCGACAAGCTTCGGGAGCAGGTCTCTGGTCAGTCCGCGGCGATCGACCAACAGGTGCAGAGTGTGGTGCGTCCCCAGGTGGATGCCCTTTCTCGCAGGCTCCAGTCGCAGATTGACGAGCACAAGAAACAGATCGATGCATGTGAACGGCGGCTTGGGGATCACGACGACCAGCTCTCGGCTATTCGTGCTGAACTGGCTGAGCTTCGCCGTCATCTTGCTGTTGCCGAACAGCGCCCTCAGGCTCCCCCGCAGATCCCCACAGGCTTCGACAGGGGCGCCGACTCCACCCTCCTCATCGCTGTGGCCCAGCGTGCCACCTCCATCGAGGCGATGTCCGCCTGCCTTCAGAGCTTCCTCTTGGACACGGGGTTCGACGCCAGCGAGTACGAAATCGTTCCCAAGGGCACCCTCCCGTCCAAGCGCTTCGCGGTTCACTTCAAGGGGATGGTGCAACCAGCATCGAGAAAGGTCCTGCGTGCCCTCTCAGCCCTCAAGGACGAGAACGGGTGGAAAGCCTTCTTCGCCGACCTCCCTGGCACCTCCGAGCGCGCTCGCGTTCACATGGGCCCCGACAAGTCGCCGAAGCAGGTCAAGATGGAATACGTATTTAGAAAGTGCCGCGCCGCCTTCGCCACCGAGTACCCGTCGCTGCGCCTCTTCACGGATCGGGACCGCGGGTTCCTTTCCATTGGCTGGGACAAGATTCTCAAGGTCGAGGTGGAGGCTGGGGATGCTCCTCCTACTTTGCGTTGGGACGTCGCCAAGCTGGAGCGCCACGACATCTCCAAGGCCCACGCCCTGCAGCTCACCTCTTTCCTCACGGCCTCTGCGGATGAGCCCGCGTGGTGTCTTTGACGCGCGGTCCCTGTTTTCGTGTTCGCGGTCCTGTTCCTCGGGTTCGACCACTGCCCTGCGAGTGGGTACTTGGAACTGCAGGGCCCTTCTTCAGGCTGCGGGGGCCAAAGCAGCCATCAAGCGTAACTACCTCTCCAAGCTCGGCCTCGACAAGTCCATCGTCTCTTTGCAGGAGGTGCACCAAGACGCCCTTCAACTGGAACACTTCGTGCATCGTGTGTGCCCGCGGTCCACCGTTCTTTCGAGCTTCTGTGGTCCTGAGCCTGCTGACCGTGCGCGCGGTGGTGTCGCAGTTTTGATCCCTCCTCTCGAGCATCTACCTGAGGATCCTGTGCGAGTGGAGTCCCATCCTCTGGTCCCAGGCCGCGTGCTGATGGTCGCCCTGCGTGCGACTCGCGCTTGCGTCTACCTCTTCAACGTCCACAATCACGAGCTGGGGGCCACCGCCGTCACAAAAGTTCGTGATGCAGTACGTGCTGCTCTCGCTGAAGCTCGAGCCGAGCCGTTGCGAGTCCTGGTGATTCTGAATGGGGACTTCAATATCTCTGAGGAGTCCGCAATGTCTCTGCTGGCACCGGTTGCGGCTTCTCGTCGCGGTGGCCGTCGGCACCATGCAGCCGCGCCTTCCTGGAGGTCCATCTTCGACGACATGCTTGAGGTCCAGGGCAGCGAGCCTACCCACTTCGAGCGGGCAGCGGGCAAGGCCAGCATCTTGGATCGGGTCTTTCTCTCCTTGCAGGGCTGGCAGGTGTGCCAGATGAATCTTACTTCCGCCACTATGGGGTCTGCGGCGGCGCTCTCGGATGCGAAAATCTCTGATCACACTGCGGTCATCGTCTCTCTTGCTTCCCGCTCTGCTCGTCGTCCTGCTGCTCGCCCTATCCCGCGCCGCCTCTGTCGCGATCCTCGCTTCGTTCGCCGTCTACGTGGATTGGTGGCCTCTACCTCATGGGACGGCATGTCGCCACCTTTCAAGCTAGAGCATTACAAACATCTCATGCGTCTTGCTGTGTCAGAGGTGCGCGACTCGCTCTTTACTGACAATCCCGACAGTCTCGATGCTTTGTTGCAGGTGGCGCGAATGATCTCGCGCGTGGTCTGGGGGCAAGATGTCAAATTGGCCCTTCGGATGCTTGAATCTCATCCTCGCGTCCGAGATCACATCACCGTCCGCTCCTCGCAGGTTGTGCTCATTCATCCCCCGTCTTTCTCGGAGTGGGCTTCATCCATCCAACGGGAAGCTGCTGAGGTGCGTCGTCGTGCTCTTGAATCTCAACTCTCTCGCCAGCCCTCTGCTCGCGCCACCCGACTTCAGTTGCGTGCTTTGGAGAGGAAAGCGAGGCTCTGGTCACCATTCTCTCGCTCTTTGGCATTGTCGTCGATACGAGTATCAGACGATTGTGTGGCTTCTGACCCTGTGGAGCGCGTTGAGGCCCCGGCTTCCCACTGGAAACCCGTCTTCTCGCGGAAATCTTGGGACGCTGAGGCGGCTCAGGCATATATCCCTTCCTGGCTCGGTCCCGTGAACACCATCGATCTTCCGCCTCCGACTTTGGCACAGCTTCGACGGGCCCTCCACGCGGCCCAGGACTCCGCCCCTGGCATCGACGGCCTACCTTGCTCTGCGTGGGAAGCGCTTCCGTTTGGTCTTCATGTGTTGATGGATGCTCTCGATTGGATTGGTGATGGTCAAGCTCTCTTTGATTGCTCCTCTATCACTATCCAGGCCTTTCTCCCGAAGCTTGTCACAGACGCTGAGTTACGTGATGGTGAGTGCACTCGTTCGCCCGACAAGGTTCGTGTCCTTGGATTACGAAACACTGACGTCAAGTTGCTGTCGTCCGTCATGAATCGTGCTCTCCAACCTCTCATCCATCATATCGTCCCGCCTTGCCAACGGGGGTTCGTTGGTGGTCGCAATTTTGGAGTCAACATCCTGGAGCTGGATGCGCATGCTCGCGAGCTTTCGGTGGGCCCTCCTGGTTCGTCCGACATCCCGCTTCTTTTCTCGCTCGACTTCGGCCAGGCGTTCCCCTCTCTCAATCAGGAGTTCATGGCGTGTGTTCTTCAGGTGCTGGGGCTTCCCGAGACCTTCTTGGCCTTTGTCTCATTTCTCTACTCGGCCATCCAGGGCGTGGCCTCGGTGAATGGGGACTTTGTACCGATCTTTTGGATTCGCAGTGGGATTATACAGGGCTGCGCGCTCTCGGGCTCCCTCTTCGCCCTCGCAACCTCTGCCTTCCTCAAGGACCTAGTGCACTCCTTGGAGCCCTCTGGTCGCGGGTTGGTTCGGGCTTGCGCTGACGACATCGGCGGTGCGACTCGGTCTGTGGCGGACCTTGTCCCTGTGCATCGGGTGATGGTCTTGGCTGACATGTTTGCGAACCTCTCCCTGAAGCCCTCCAAGTGCCTCCTGGTCCCCCTCTCGGGCGTCTTCTCTGAGGAGCTGGCTGCTGCTGTGGCCGAACAACTTCGAGTATGGGTCCCTGAGTGGGCCTCCTTTGGCGTTGTGGAGGAACTACAATATCTTGGGCTCTGGCTTGGTCCCTCAGTGACCGTTGAACGTCAATGGCGGGCTCCATTGGCCAAGGTACAGCATCGGGCTCAAGCTATCGGCCGTGGGGCAACCCCGCCCAGTCTGTCGGCCATACTCTATTGCACACGTGCGGTTCCGACATTGTCGTATGTCGCTCAGTTCTGCCACATGCCGCTTGCCGTCCTTCGCCTGGAACTCATGACCTTGGCGCAGGTCTTCCGTGTGGCTCTGGGCACGTTCCCGCTTTCTTGCTGGTCCCTACTTCACGCTTGGGGAGGTCCTCGCATCACCCGCTGGGCCTTTATGGGATGTGCGGCGCTTGCCCGCGCAGCTCTTCATACGTTCCCGCAGTTCAATGACATCCACGATCGGCTCCGACGTCACGTGGCTGCTCATCCTGACTGGTGCACTCTGGAGATGGTTGGTTCTGGCAGATGCTATCCGCACTTCTGGCGCTCGGAGGCGTTCGTGGAGATTCTCCAGCATGCGGCTGCTGGTACCCGCACTGGCTCGCCGTCACCTTGCTGGTCCCCTGATTGGCCGTCGGTTGCCGCGGTCGCGGCACGTGTTGCGTTGGCAGACGCGGCGGCCCATCGCCCTCGCCCTCAGCGCGCTGCCCATGCTGCTCTCCGTGCTCTTGGCCCTGCCGTATCGCCGCTGGTGTCCCTGCTCCAGGCTCGCCTCGCCAAGCTGCTCCCGCGGCACGCCTCCCTGGTCGCCTCCCTCCCGTGGGACTCAATCGCGAGCACGCTGGCCTCTTGCCCCTGTTCCTGGGCCTGGGCTGCGCTTCGTACCTGGGCTGATGGTTGGATGACATCGCACCGCATCCTGCACCCCCTTGGCAAGCGCTGCTGTGCTTTCGGGTGTCCTGGCCACCCCGACGCCCTTCGACACTGCGCCCGATGCCGCCCCTTCCACAACGCTCTACGTCGGGCTCTGGCGCGCCCTCTACTTCTTCCTGTACTTCATCGTTGGGGGCTGCTGGAACCAAGTCTGCCCGCCTTTCACTTCCTCGCGGTCGCCTACGCGGCCTACAACGCGGCCAAGGGCGTGGAGTGCTGGCCGCTTTCGGCTGAGTCCGCCTTCTCCTGTGCTTTGGCTGGGGTGCGCTCTGCCGCCTTGGCGCGGCCCGCTGGGATCTCGGCCCGAGATCGAGTGCTGCTTCGTCCGCGCCGTACGTGTCCCTCACCCTCGTCTTCCTCAGCTTCCTCTGCGAGCTCATCTGCGAGTCGTTCGCCGAGGTTGACGCCGCCTGTCTCTGTCCCGTCAAGCTGCCCTACGTCGCCGCGTGCTCGGGAGTCTGCTGGTGGCCCCACCCCTGCCGTCTCCTCGCCGTCGACGCCCCCTACCGAAATTGCTACCGACCCCGAGGACGCGGAGTCTCGTGATCTTTGGGCGTCAAGGATGGAGCTGCGCAATGAGAGTGATGAGTGTTCCCCTGTCCCTGCTTCGGGGGTGGGAGTGCCGCCTGCAGGACCTTGGGCGTCAAGCGCATGTGGCAGCAATGAGCAGGAGTGTCCATCTCAGACCCAGGGACGGAGCCCGTCGATGTCGATTTCCACCCCGCCGAGCTTGTCTGCGCCCACTCAACGAAGTCAGATGTCGCTGCCGAGTCAGAGGTTGCCTTCTCCGTCGGTTCCGAGTGTGTCCTCGGCTCTGAGTGCCTCGCCATCGACTTCTCTGATGTCATTGCAGTTCCTTTCTGCCCGTGATCGCCCCGCCCCTCTGTGCGCTTCGTGTCCATCGCCCTGTCATCTCTCCTGCGCTTCATTTACCGCTCCCTCTTCGATTGCTGATCGTTCTCATTCTGTGTTCGACCTCTCTGGGGCTTGCAGAGCCTCCGTGGATCACGCCATGGCAGAGCCTCTTGGCCACACTCCTCGCCCTCCTCTTTCTCCCTGTCCTCGGGTGAGCCTCCCTGGTGCTGCTGCTGCTGACCCTCCCGACTCTCTCTCCCTCGCGCCGCCTGCGTCCTCGGCGGCTGCGCCCCCGCTGCGGCCCGGGCGCGGCAATGGCCGCCTGCCCCAGCGCCTGCCTCGGCGATAGGCAGGCAGGACAGACCTCTCTTACGCTGGTCCTCCTCCTCCTCCTCCTCCTCCTCCTCCTCCTCCTCCTCCTCCTCCTTATCCTCCCCCTCCTCCACCTCCTCCTCCTCCTCCTCCCCCTCCTCCTTCTTCTTATCCTCCTCCTCCTCCTCCTCCTCCTCCTCCTCCTGCGGCGCGCGCGGGTCTCCCGCGGGCGGGCGCTCTGTGGTCGGGGGCCGGCGCAACCCTCCCCCAACCCAGGATGCGGCCCACCGCTCGGCGGTGAGCCGCCCCCGAGGAGGAGAGGGTGCGCCGGCCGGAGCATATACCTCGCTTGCCCGGGAGCGCCAGGGGGACCAGCAGGAACCGGTAGTGGCTCGCGAGCGCAGCGCCCCGCCCTCCGGGCGGCCGCGCCAGCCGCGCCCGCTCGCTGCCGCCCCCGCTGCGAGCGGGCCGGCCGCGGCGCCGCCTGGCAGCGCCGCGGCGTCCAGCACCGGCAGCGGCGCAGGGGCCGCCGCGGGCCGCGGGCCAGGTGGTTGTGACGTTGGAATCCTCCCCCACCTGACCCAATGCGCGCCCGCGGCGGCCGCGCCGCAGCGTCCGCGGCGTGGGGTGGCCGCTGGGCAGCGCCGGCAGCCGCGGCGGCGGCGGGGGGCCGGGCCAGCCTCCGCCAGCGTCTCAGCGGCGGTCGCCCAGCAGGGCGCGCGGCTCGGGGCGGCCAGGCGGCGCGCAGGAGCGGGCGCGCCTCCCTGCAGCCCGTCGGCCTAGCCGGGGGCGCTCAGCCTGGCAAGGGCAGCGCCGCCGCAGGCCGGGCGCTGAGTCTGGCGCGGCGCTCGGGCGGGGCGGGGCCGTCGGGGCCCGGCAGGCGGCGCGCCGCGCCAGCGGCCAGGGTGGCCGTGCGGTGAGCCTCGGCGTCGCCGCGCTGCAGAGCGGCGGCCAGGCTCTGGTGCGCCGCCGTCAGCGTCGCCGGGTCGCCCGCCACCCAAGTCCGCAGGAGCGCCTGCGCCTCTTCCCGGCTCGGCCCTGCGCCTCCAAGGCGAAGGCGACCAGCGCCGGGCCCGGGTAGCGCCTGTGCTTGCGGGCCTCCGCCGCCGCCGCCGCGGCCCCGTCGCGCGCGGCGCGGCTTCGCCCGGCGGCTGTGCCCGCGCCCAAGGCCGCGTCGGTGATCACCACGTCGGCGTAGGTGACCCCGGCGACCGGGTCGGTGAAGGCCACGTCCAGCCGCGCGGCCTCGAGGGTGCCGTCCGGGCGCGGCCTGTCCCAGGCGGGGACGAATTGCTCCATCCCCACGCCTGTGGCGCCCCGCTCCGCTAGCCAGCGCGCGAGCCAGTCCCGGACGCCGTCGTGCTTCAGCACAGTGCCGCCCCCGATTGGGCAACCCAGGGGATGCCCGGGGTCTGCGCGCAGGTCAGCCCCGCAGTTGGAGCCGTCGGGGCGGCGCCGGAGGCAGGTTGCGCTGGCCCCCGGCGGCAGCGGTAGGCGGAGCCGCAAGGCCAGCGCCGGGCGGAAGTGCTCGTCCGCCAAGACGTGGTCCGGCTCTGTGGGCGGGAGGAGCCAGCTCCCGGCGCCTTTCCCGCTGGCCGAGCGGAGGCTCGCCTGCTCTGGCGGCGGCAGGGAGGCGAGCAGGAGAGCGCGGCGCCGCTCCTGTGCCGGCCTCGTGAGGCGCCGCTGCGCTTTCGCCTCGCGCTCCGTTGCCGCGCGGAGCCAGTCCGCGGCGCTCGCGCCAGCCAGGCGCCCCGCCTCTCTCGCCGTCGTCCAGGTCCGGGGGCAGGCCGCGGCGAAGGCCCCGAGGCTCGGTAGACCGAGCTCGCGGCGCACCTCGGCCAGACACGCCAGCCAGGAACCCACGAAGGCGGGCAGGCGGCGCTCCCCGAGGCTGTGCAAGCCGAGCCCCCCGTCTGCCAGGGGGAGGCAGGCCTGCTCGCGCGCCGCCGAGGTCAGGGTCTGCCCAGTCACGCTTTCCAGGTGCCCCAGGACCCGAGCGTCGTAGTCAGCGCACCAGGCCTCGCTGAGCAAGTGCGCGCGAGCGTGGTGCAGGGCAGCACCGTTCGCAAAGGTGCGAAGGAGCGTCAGCTCGTCCTGCGCCCTCAAGCCGTGCTTGCGCAAGGTCTCGAGGGCCGTCAAGTAGGCCGCCAGGTGCCTGGTCGCCGTCTCCGGCGCGGCCGCCGCGCCGAAGCTGGTCGCCGCCGCGTCGTGGTCGTCGCCGAGGCCCTCGGCTGCGGCCCCGCCGAGGAAGGGCAGGCGGCTGCCCACGCACGTGAGCTCGGGTGTCTCCGCTGCGGCAAGGGTCGCAGGCAGCTGCACGTCTTGCGGGTTCCACACCTTGGTTTTGTCCCCGTTCAGGCGGAGTCCGCGCGCCGCGTAGGGTCCCGGCGCGGCTGCTGCGGCCGCAGCGAGTTCCTCCAGCGTGCCCACGAGGTAGACGTCGTCCAGGTACGCCACCACGATGGCGCCCGTGTCCCGCCGCAGCGCGTGCGCCAAGTCCTCCTCCTCCTCCTCCTCCTCCTCTTCCTCCTCCTCCTCCTTATCCTCCTCCTCCTCGGCGACCGACCCTGAGATCCGACGTTGCGAACCGAGTGCAGCAGCGCAAGGACGTCACGGCCACGAGACTCGTGGAGGACGATCAATGGAGAGGAAGCGTGTTGCCAAATAACTTCCAGATGTCTGAAACATGTGTTCAGCATGAGCTAAACATGTATAGAACATGTTTAGAACATGTTTCTCCCTACATGCAAAAACGTGTTAAACTCAATGGTAGGACTGTTAGGGTGTCCATTGTCGTGGCATCCACAACACTAGACTCCATCTTTCCGCGGCACTCCTCGAACGGGATCGGTCCGGGGACCAAGACTGGGCGAAACCGCCCAGTGTCAAAGCCTTGCGAAGCTAGGATCTCAAAGGGAGAGGCACGCCTGGGGGCTCCCGGAGGGCGCGCCCGACGGCCAGCAGGCCTCTCCTTCCAAGATCCAGGCCCCCTAAAAGGGGGACTTTATGGACGAAGCTGGGTCACTGGCGCGCCCGAGAAATCGGCAGCCGCAGCTCGAGTCCTAGGTAGCAGCGTTCTGGGGTACAGGGGGCCTGACAGGAGCACTCCTGCCCGTTCGTCACCAACGCCGACGTGGCGCGCATGGCGGAGGGGGCGGACTGGCGGCTCCCGCTGTGCCGGCAGCGGTGGCTGCGGCGCGTGGAGCCCCCGGGCCCGAAACGAAAGCACTGGCAAGGCCTAGAACACGTGCATCACCAGCCTCGAACTTCTCCCTATCCCGAAGATTGGCACGCCAAAAGGCGATGACAATCCTAGGGATGCGCCCTGAAAAACTAAGGGAATCCCTAAGATTGGCATTGTGATGAGGCGATGCCCAGCTCAGGGATAGGGATCTGTTCCAGGCTGGTAAATGCAGCATATCGAACACATCTGGACGCAGGTTCTTCCCAGTTTTCGGGGCCGTGGGACCGTCAGAGAGCGACCTGGGATGAGACACCGGTCCTGGGGAAGGCGATCAGGCTTCTGGGGGGTCCATGCTGTAAAAGAGCACGGCGTCAGGTGTCTGAGAGTTTTGATGCTTCTCGCCTTGCTGCGCCTTCTGGGAGGCCCTTGTCGCCACTGCCCGATTCGCCTCGAGCCCTTGGTCTGAGCGCGCTCCAAAACAGGCCCCGTGGCTTCTTTTCAGGGACAGGGAGGGGACCATAAAGCTACTTTCGCAAATGTTTTCCCCCCCTGGGCTGGTCCCCCGACCGCTGCCCCTCAGAGAGGGCGGAGGGGACAGGAGGTCGGGGGAGGAGGAAGGGGAGGCACGGTGTCTTCTTCGTCATCCTCTTCGAAGACATGAAGAAGAGCGCCGCAAGCCCCATCATAACCAGCTTTTCTCCAAGCAGCCCTGGGCGAGTGCTAAAACAGCTCTACCCTGCTCGCATCGTCTGACGTCTACGATGCTTCCAGACCCTCCTCCACCGGAGGGCGCCCCCCAGGAGGCCCAGCGAACTGGGAGCATGAGCATCGCGTGTCCTCACTTCCTTCTCCATTCCAGACTTGCGACGCCGTGGTGTTTGCAACTCCTGAGCCCCATGAGTTCTCGAGCCCTTCCTTGGGAGACAGCTTTCCATCACGGATCGACGTTGGGCTTGGAAACGTCCCCGCGGATCCGAAAACGACGCAGTATGTATCGAAGACGCCTACGGCGAATCACCGCCGCCCCCTGCCTTTGTGGAAGCGCCTATGTGGCCGAACGTTGAGGCCAGACCTGCCAAGCCATCGGACCATGTGTTCCCCGAATCGGTTTGGAAAGCCTTCGGGGAACACGTGGGCGTCTTGATGGTCATCGTCGTCGTCTTGGAGGCCTCTTGGGCGATCTTTCGGCGATCTTTGGGGGCTCTTGGGCCGTCTCGGGCCGTCGGAAGGCCGAAAGAAGGGAAATGCCCAAATCCATCAAAAACCTTGGGAAAATCAGTGATTTTGGCATCTTTTGGCCTTCCTGGAGGCCCTCTTGGGGGCCTCTTGGGCCCTTTTGGGCCAGCTTCGAGCCAACTTCGGCCATCTTGGTGGGTTCCTGGCACGTCTGACGCCGTCGGGAGCCGTTTTGGGGGCCTGTCTGGGCCAACGGGGGACCCTCTTGGGGCGCTCCAGGGCCGTCTTGGAGGCCATCTTGGGCGTCTTGGAGGCCATCTTGGGCGTGTTGGAGGCCTCTTGGGCCGTCTTGGGGCCCTCTAGGGGCCATCTTGGAGGCCACTTGGGCCATCAGGGGCTCTCTTGGGGGCCTCTTGGGCGATCTTGGGGGCTTCTTGGGCCGTCTTGAGCCGTCGGAGAGCCGAAAAGGCGCAAATGCCAAAATCCTTCAAAAACCAAGGAAAATCAATGATTTTGGCCTCTTCGGACTCTCCTGGAGGACCTCTTGGAGGCCTCTTGGGCCGTCTGGGAGGCCTCTGGGGGGCCTCTTGGGCCGTCTTGGGCCGTCTTGGACTCTCTTGGGCCGTTTTGGAGGCCGTCTTGGACCATCTCGGGCGGACTTGGAGGCCATCTTGGGCCATCTTCGCGATTTTTTGAGGATGTCCCGAGCGAAACGGCCGTTTTTGCGCACGGTGGCGGGTTCTGCCGGAGCCCACTGGGGAGTTCTTTTGGAAAAAGAACCAAAACCAAAACCTAACAGCTCATCCAGCACGCCGTGCACCCCTGCAAGCAGGGGGCGGCGGATATACTGGCTTTCGGCCCATCCCGCCACCGTGCATGGGTCGTGGGCATGAAGCCTAGTGGATGTTCGTTGGGATCTCGTTGGAGGCCTTGCGGGGGCCGCTTGGAGGCAGTTTTGGGACCTCTTGGGGCCCGTTGTGTGGCTATTGGGGCCTCTTTTGGATCTCTTAGTGGCCTCTTGGGATCTCGTGTGGGCCTCCTAGGGGCCTCTTGGGCCTCCTGGGCGCCTCTTGGGGCCTCCTGGGGGCCTCTTGGGGCGGAAGGCTCGGATTTTCGGTTCGCGTTCCCTCTCTTGGGCCCCTTGTGGGGCCGTCTTGGGGCTCTCGTGGGCCGTATTGGGCGCCTCTTGGGCCGCCTTGGGGCGCTCTTAGGTCATCTTGGGGCCCTCGTGGATCTTGGAGGCCTCTTGGGCCGTTTTGGGTGGTCTTAGGGGCCTCTTGGGCCGTCTTGGAGCGTCGACAGCAGATAAGGCGAGAACGTCAAAATCCGACAAACACTCCAGGAAAATCAATGATGCTTGCCTCTGGGGGTCGTCTTGGGAGGCCTCTCGGATGCCTTGTGGACGTCTTGGAGGCCCCTTGGGCCATCTTGAGGCCATCTTGGGCGTCTTGGAGCGATCTTCGTGCGTCTCGGGGCCTTCTTGGGCCATCTCGGAGAGCCTCGTGGGGCCCTCTTGGCCCGTCTTCGGGCCCGAGAGGGCCCGAAAACGTCACGCGGGGAGCCGCGCCACGCCCCGCCAAATGCTGGGATTGGGAGCCCAGGCCCCTGAAAGACTCCTCCGGACCGAGGACTGCGGCTCCAGGGAGGAGTCGGAGGACCTGGGGGCACGCCCACTCCGTGCCCAGATGCACGGCGGCCGGTGCAGATGGGCGTCGGGCATTCATCAGGAGGGACAAAAATCACGTACACAATTCAGCATCGACTCCCAGGAAGTATGGGAAAATATTGGAAACGGGGGGAAAGACAAACACCCAGAAATTGTATTTGTGTGTATTCATTTGTGGTATTTATTTGGGTGTATTTATTTGTGTGTATTCCTGATACACACACAAATGACAGGATCCCCAAAAATATGGGGATCCTGTTATTTGTGTGTATTTCTTTGTGTGTCCCAGGGCCCCTTCAATTCAATGCCCTGGAGGCCTGGGCCCCTGTCCCCCTCATGGCTGTGCGGTCTGTGTCTCTGTGCCCCGCAGGAAAAGCACGCGCACGTGACCTGGGCGTTTGGCCCCTCAGGGGAGTTCGGCGCCAACTTCCCGCCTAAGATGCGCCGGTTCTTGACGAGCAGGTCGCGGGAGGAGGAGGAGGAGGAGGAGGAGGAGGAGGAGGAGGAGGAGGAGGAGGAGGAGGAGGAGGAGGAGGAGGAGGAGGAGGAGGAGGAGGAGGAGGAGGAGGAGGAGGAGGAGGAGGGAGGAGGAGGAGGAGGAGGAGGAGGAGGGGGGAGGAGGGAGTGGCGTACGGAGGAGGAGGAGGAGGAGGAGGAGGAGGAGGAGGAGGAGGAGATGGACGGGGAGGAGGAGGAGGAGGAGGAGGAGGAGGAGGAGGAGGAGGAGGAGGAGGAGCAGGAGGAGGAGGAGGAGGAGGAGGAGGAGGAGGAGAGAGGAGGAGAGAGGAGGAGAGAGGAGGAGGCGGGGGAGGAGCTACGGAGGAGGCGTTGAGACGAACAAAGAAAGGCATGGGCAGGCGGAGTAGGACGAGCAGGAGGGCGATGAGGAGAGCGAGGAGGGAGGAGCTGGAGGAGCGGGAGGAGGAGAAGGAGGAGGAGAAGGAGGAAGAGAAGGAGGAGGAGAAGGAGGAGGAATGCGAATAAGACGAAAGAGGATGAGGTGGCGGAGGCGGCCGCGCAACGATGGAATGGGCAGGTCCCTTTCTGGGGGGGAGAGCGCGGAGGTCGTACGATGAGGTGGCGGGGGGGAGAGGAAGGAGGTGGCGGCAGGAGAACGAAAGGGGGAGGACCAAGAGGGGAGAGGGAGGAGAACGAGGCAAAGGATGAGTGATGAGGGAGGAAGAGGATGAGGAGAAAGAGAGAGATCCACATCTCCGACGATGTGATAGTTCGTCAAAATCGGGGTTCGGGACCCATTATTGGACATGGTGGCAGTCGAAGACGTATCGGGTGCGAACAAGAAGAACAGACTGGTTTGAGCGGTCCCCATCGAAACCTTCGGCGCTTGATCCCGACGGTGCGCCCGTCTTCTGGAACGATGAGCGCAGGGCCCGTTGATCTCGGCCGGCACGGCGGCCAGGCAAGGTCGCAAGTCGCCGTTGCCGAAGAATCTAGCAGCCCGAGGTTGTCGCAGGAGGATCGCCCCTGACGAAAGAAACCGAAACAAGCCCTGAAGCGAAAATCCACACCCAAAAGCACGTGGTGCGAACGAGGCACCAAAAACTCGTTCGGAGAAAATCGGCAACCTGTTGAACGAGGAGAAGTAGGAGAGTCTCGATTCTGTTCGCGTGGGTCCTCCCCCGGTGTAGTACACGTATTTATGATATGTTATGCTGTGCTCTGGACGGACGGGCGTGACGTCGTGACGAGTTCGCGAACACCAGGCACCGCGTGTCGTCGGCGTTGGCAGCTTATTCTCCGCTTGCCTTCAAGACGTTCGGTTCGGCCGTCCTCAACGTCGCCTACAAGTTCGCTTTCTCAAGTTCCCTCGTGCTGAGCCGCCTTTTGTTTGCATTCCACACGCTCATCCCGACTGGCTGAGACTTGAAAACGAAGAACGGCTGCTGCATGAGGGGCCTTCGTCGCATTGCCAGCGTGTCTCGTTTCACCAGCGTTTGCCGGCAAGTTCGTGAGCAACTCCATCAACCCAGCCTGGATTGCTTCCTACGGCGGCTGGCGTTCGCCGCCCGACTGTGCCGCGATCGGCCAGACGTCCTGTTCGCTCTCCTTCCATCGGCCCGAGCCTCGAATGCCATCCTTGGGTGGAACTGCTTACCCAAGATGTCAGCATTGTCAAAAATACCACTCACGAGGCCGATTCGCCTAGTCTCCTCGAGCCTCCCCGCTTTTGGCACGACAGCATGCTGCATGCCCGCGAGTGGCACGCCATGCTTGATGGTGTATTGTTCCTTGACTCCAACTGCGACAGCCATGTTGCAGCGGCTTCTGATGGACCTTTCCGCCCTCTTGCATGTCCGGACTGCAAGCGCGCTTTTGCTACAGCGCGTGCGTTAGAGACGCACGCGCGCATCAAACACCATAAACGGAATCTTCTTCGCGAGTGTGTGCCGTCAGCAGTTTGCCCCTGCTGTCGCACAGATCTTCAGCAGCGGCTCCGCTGCCTTGCACGCTTGTCCGACCGACGTCGGCCCCGCTGCGGGCTCTGGGTGCTCAAGCACTCGCCGCGCCCGCCGCCCGACGGAGTGGCGCGTCTCGACCCGATTGACGGACCTTTTCAGACGCGACGCTCAGCGCCGGGGGCGATCCCGCCACATAGCCAAACGTGTTGCCCGTGCTAGCTCTGGCCGGGTTGTGGGGCGAGCCTCTGCGTGACCGCATTTTTCATTGCACCCACTGGCGATTGCACGTCCTCGTGGAATGTGTACGTACATCTATATATATATATATACATATGCATATATGTGTGTATATATATACACATATACGTATGCGGCGCAAGCCGTGTATTGCAATGTGTGCGGGGGCAACTCTGTGGTGCAATCTAGGTGGTGCAAATTGCGCGGGGCAGTGTGTGTGGTGCAAACTCGGAGGCGCAGCCCATGCGCTGCAGGCTATGCGGCACAGTCTGCGCGTCGAGAACGGAGCGCCAGCCTGCGCCCGAGGCGCCCGCGGGGCGCCCACGGGTGAGCATCGGGTGGGCGCGGGGCGAGTACTCGGAACACCCTCCCAGCACGAGGCGTCCACGACCTGCCCACTGGCGGGCACGGGGCGCCAGCAAGAGACAATTCCTTTTTATTCAACTGCCGAGACGGACAATTGAGAGCCCCTGTGAGAGCAGTCGCTCGTTGTGGAATAGTCCGGGTAGCAGGGTGTGGAAGGGGTGGGCACGAGAAAATGGCGCAGCAGGAGGAAAAACAGGATTGGACGACAAAGAGGAGGATGAGGAGGACTAGGATAAGAACACGGAGATTGACAAGACGAGAAGGAGGAGGATGAGAGAGGAGCAGGTGGACAGGGAGCCGTCGACTACGACAGCCGCCACGACGATGGCAGACGGACGCGGCCACGACCTCGACCACGACGACGACGACCACCACGGCGAGGCGACGACCACGACGCCGACGACGCCCCGACGACGATGGTGACGACGATGGCGACGACGACCACCACCACCAGGTCCAAGGCGGACGCCCCGCCTGCCGCCCCGGAGCCGCCCGCCAGCGCGCGCGGCGGGCCCGCAGCGGCGGCGGCTGGCAGTGACCGCTGGGCGGTCGCCGGGGACCGCCCGCGTCCTCCTCGTCCTCTTCCTTCCTCCTCGTCTCCTCGTCCTCCCTCTTTGCCTCCTCGTCCGCCTCGTCCGTTCTCCTCGTCATCGTGCTCTTTCTCGTCTTCTTCGCCCTTCCTTCTCATCCTCCTCGTCCTCCTCGCCCCCTTTTGCTTTCGTGGAGTGGACGTAATCTTTTGTGAAGTCTTGCGTCTGCCTCATCCCCTTCCTCGTCCTCCTCGTCCATCTCCCTCCTCCCCCCTCCTCCTCGCCCTCCCTCCCTCCTTCTCCTCCTCTTCGTCCGACCTCCTCCTCGTCCCTCCCCCTCCTTCATCCTCGATCTCTGCGGACACGGTTACTCAGAGCAGGAGCGTCGCTTGGTCCTCCGCACTGATCACCTCGACACCGTGGCTGTCCATCAGTCCCCGGTCCGGTGCAGGACACGGGGGTGCTGGTCGCCACCCCCGCTCGCGCAGCCCCCCCCCGTGCGATTCCGGGCGGTGGCGGCCCGCCGCCAGTTGGAGGAGGAGGAGGAGGAGGAGGAGGAGGGGGAGGAGGGAGGAGGAGAAGGAGTAGGAGGAGGGGCAGAAGGAGGTGCAGCAGGAGGAGGAGGACGCGGAGGAGGGGACGCCTCCTCGCTTGCAGTCCTCGATTTCTCCTCCCGGGCCTTCGAGGGTACTCTCCTCGTGGCCACGGCCAGCAGCAGCTCGAGGAGGGCCGGTGTGGAGATGGCGCCCCCGGGAGGGGTCCAGGGGCCCGTGTGGAGCTCGGGGGCGGCCACGAGGGGGGTGATGACTAGGGGGGGTGGATATCATGGCAGGGGCCATGATATCTCCCCAGATCTCATGGCGCCTCTTCTTATTCTAATGCGTCCAGGGCCCCGCCCTTGGCCGTGCGCATGCCGCCGGCCATCAGTTGCGCCCCCCTTTCTTGGACGTCCCCTTCTTGGACGCCCCCGATGAGCAGATATCAGGATGGGTGGAGGGCTGGGAGGAGGTGGGTTCAAGGGGGGGTCCTGGGAGCGCGGGAGCAGATAGGAGCGAGACGTCTCAATAGGATTGCCGTTGCTGTCGTCTGCGTTGTCGCCGTCGTTGTCGCCATCGTCGTCGTCGGTCGACGTCATGGGTCGAAGCCATCGGTCGACGACGTCAGCGCTGGGCGGTCGCCACAGACTGCCAGCAATATTATCGTGTCCGTCGTCGACCGATGTCGTTGTCGTCCTCGGCCAGCGTCGACGTCGACGGTCGACGGTCGACGGTCATCGGTCGACAGCGTCGGGGCGCTGGGCAGTCGTCGGAGAACTGCCGCACCGCCGCACCCGCTGGCCCTCCTGGGTGTCCTCTGCGCTGCGTGTTTGCAGCTGCTCCCTCCCTGGCCACCTCCGCGGCTGCTGTCCCAGACCTCTAGTGACTTTTCGTTTTTGAGCCTCGCGGGGCTCTTGGATTTCGGACTCCAGGGCCCGTCGTGGGGCGTCCCGGAGCCAGCAACGATGGAGCTGGGGCGGAACGTTGCTTCCTGAGAAGTCGGCGAGACCCCCGGGGCGCAAATGGAAAAAAACAAAACATATCCTCGGAGATCTGGATCTTCTTCTTCTCCTCTGCGCAGGTGCACAGTCTGCCAGCCTGCGGCCCGCTCCAGCCCGGACGCGGTGAGGCTCACGTCGCTGCGCCGACAAGTGAACGATTTTTCAGGTGTGCAGCGGCTCTTCGGGGGCGCCGGGCGGTCGTGGTTTCGGCCCGTCAGCTGTTCACTCAATGGTTCCCCCCTGCCTCCTGGCCTTCTTCGCCGCGCCTGCTGGCCTCATCCTTCTGGGGTCTGGCCTGTCAGTGGCCCATAGATGGCAATCCCCAGGCGTTCGACGACATGAGGAATTCAATCCCAATTGATCCATGTGTGTCTGCATCCGAGGTTCGTTGTTGGTCTGAGTCTCGCTGTCGGGCCCCAGGCTCATCAAAATTGGATCCGGGGCCGCAAAACGTAACTTGGGGACAGGGTCGGGGCCTCTTGAGCTGCGGATGGGAAAACATCAGATCAGCTGAAGTCCAGGAACAGTTCCCTTCAGATAGCCACGCCCTGCGCGTTTCATTCCATCATTTCCGCTACAATTTCCATAGTCGGCGAGACCCCCGAGGCGATGCGAGCGCGGCGATGAGTGCCGCGTCCAGTCCGTGCAAGGAACGCGTAGGTTTTGTGTTGTGTCTTGACGGGCAGGGTAGGCAAGGGGCCCACTCTGGCGTATTTGCACATCGAACAACATGGATAACTAGCGATATGAACAGGAGGCCCCGCATAGGAGCTCATACATGAGGTTTGCACGCGTGAACGGCCGACCCCAGCACACAGCTCATACGTAAGAGCCCACGCGCAACAGTCCTCACGTAGTCTGGCTCACACGCGTCAACGTTCAAGCGCCCTCGCAAGAACAGCCGGTCCCGGCACACAGGCCACTACAGTCCACGCACAGGAGCCCACGCATACAATTATTTGCCGGAACGGCAGAGCCTGCAAGACAAGGCCAGCCCCTTATACCTTATACCCTAATCAATAATCTCTATGTGCAAGCGCCGCTTTGAGGACCGCCCCTACCACCACTTCCCTTCCCCCGCTTCCTCTGTGGATGGCGAGGAAGAAGTATGGAGGAGGAGGAGGAGGAGGAGGAGGCGTCTGCAGTGGTAAGCTTTGCACAGCCCCAGGTCCGGACCCTGGAGGTCCCTGGAGGCCCCTGGAGGGGCGAGAAGCTTCGAAGACTTATGCCCTCGACCCTCGAGGTGTGAGGGCTAATTTCAGCAGGGCGAGGAGGCGTCGGAAGGGGATCAGGGCCGAGGGGGAAGGCCACACTCAGGAGGGAAAGAAACACACATACACAATTAATCGTCGACTCCCCAGAAAATATGGGAAATTAATTGTGGGAAGTGGGGAGGAAGACAAACACCAAGAAAATATTGGAAAATATCGGGAATCCTGTTATTTGTGTGTATTTATTTGTGTGTCCCAGGGCCCCTTCACACACGGGCGGTGGCAGCGCGGGGCTTCCAGGTCGACGGGCTCTTCCCGCCGGTCGCGGCGCTGAGGGTCCGCTCGTGCCAGCACCGGGTGCTCTTCATCCTGTGCACGCACAAGTCGCCGGGGCGCAGGAGCTTACCAGCCTGGAACATATCCCTATCCCTATGCTGGGCACCTCCTCATCACGATGCCAATCTTAGGGATTCCCTTATTTTTTGAGGGCGAACCCCTAAGATTGTCATCGCCTTTTGGCGTGTCAATCTTAGGGATGGGAATACGTTCGAGGCTGGTAAGGAGCGACCAGCAAGCGAAAACGTGTACGCGACGCTCCGTGGGTCTCGAGAGCAGCCGTCGTGCGAACATTCGTTGGACGAGGCTGGCCTTGCGGACTGGGGGGGTGGGGTCGCATTCATCTCGGCATCGCTCGGACGTGTGTATTTTTCCTTCGGCCAGGGCCATCGAGGAGCATCCTTGATCATTTGGCGAAAAAATAACCACGCACGACACCGACAAAGACAGGGAATGGACGTCCGAGCGATGGCCAGTCATGTGCATGGCTTGGCGAGCACGTTTTCTTTCCCAACTTTCTTATCATGCCAGCCCTGAACCTGCTCGCAGCCAGTCACGACCTAACTCGGACCCGGGTCCCCACCGCGCCCCCCCTCACCAGTTCACCACAAATCACTGTGCGGTGGACATCCGTTGATCGTACGATCGGTTCATTTTTGGTTTGGGCATAAAAGATATGGCGCTCTCGCGTAATACCTCCTCCCTCCCTAGCTGCCCACCTGGGATCGATTACCTGCGTCCCTCCCTCCACATCATGCAACACGTACATTATGGTGGACATCGGTTGATCTCAACATCGTCTCATCAAAACGGAGACGGCTCTATAGCGTCATATTTAATCCAAATTGACCGCACCTCGGATGTTCTATCCCATTCCCGATCCTCCCGCACCCATCCTCTGCAAGACATGCGTTTAGGTGGACGTCGCCCCATCCGAACATCGCCATATCAAAACAAATATGCCATTTCGGATCGTCTTACCATCCGCCACATCTCCCTCCACCTAGTGCAACAGAAAGTTAGATGCCGGTGGAAATTGGCTGGTCGATCGCGCTCTCGATCGATACTTCCTTCCAGTTGACCCACTTCGATCGTCTAACCATCCATGACCCCCCATCCATCCGATACAACATAATGGCTGAGTTTATGCTTGACGCATCATGAAGTACGCGGCGCTCCCAACTGAAAGTTCTCCAGTTCACCCACTCCGAACCGTCTCGCCGTCCAAACCCGAACCATCAACGGCGCTCTCGCTCAAGACGCGCGTCGAAATCATCGCCATCATCATCGTTAGCTTCCACATGGCCGCCATCGCATTTATCGTCGCCAGCGCTGTCGCCGCCACCAGCATCAACATTCACATCTTCATTTTCATCCCGCCGCCACCGCAGTGGGCGTCAAGGAACAGGGGAGCCCATTCCGCGTCAATTCGTTCGGCGCCCTAGGCCGGCCATTCATATAGTAAGGACAAGCCCCGACCGTCTTGAAGGCAACTGAACAGCTCGCGCAACCATCCTCAAGGGTGGAAAAACCACCCCGACCCCGACAGGTCGCGTTTACTAAACAGCCCTGGGCGTTTTCTAAACAGCCCTGCCCTGTTTGATTCCTCTTTGGGTGTGTTTACTGAACGGCTTCGCGTGTCGGGGTGGTCATTGTCGGGGTGGATTTTCTGCCCTCTACATCCCCCTCGCGCCCGCAACCTGTTCGGCAAAACCAATTCGGCCACGTCTGTGGCTCCTGGCTGGGCTTTGCTGTCGCGTGCGGCCGCGATGGCGCTCACCAGCGGGAGTTCCCCAGCGTGTCTCAGAGGCCGCGCTGGCGCGCGGGCACGTCAGGGCGGGTAGGTGACTTTTGCGGGCGCGATATCTATCCTGATGACGTCAACAACGGCAGCTGCGATGATGACAATAACGATGGCGCTGGCGATGTCGACGACGACGGCGGCAAATGATTATGATGATGCTGACGATCCGTCGCTGGCGCGGTTAAGTGTGACGCCGATGCTTATGATGGCCGCAATGGGAGCGATCGGCGATGACGAGAACGGCTGAGATCCGATAGCGATGATGGGGTGATGAGGAGGCGCGCTGGAACACATTCCAACAAATTGAATGTTTTCTCTTCGGAGACAGTTGGTTGTTCATGTGTCTTTGAAGAGTTCTATCCGGAAATGTGTCGGAAACCGATGGTTGCGGAAGGAAGTTCGATGCGCGTGTAGCGGTGAGCGCATGTGGGTCGCATGGCGTTTTTGTTGACGCGGGTTCGCGCAATAGGCGCATGTTGGATCAATACGGGTGCACTTCGTTGTGCGGGTCCTGGGCGAGATTGTTCAAGCTATCCGATTTTTATATGATTGCAGCACGGTTGCGCGGGCAGAACATGTCCAGATGCTGCACTCCAGTGTTAGTGGCTCCTTTCCTGGCTCTGTACTGGCACGCTTGCAAAAAAAAAAAAGGTGCCCAGTTCTTGCTCGACATGTGTGGAGCGGGAGGGACGAACCGCGTGCCGCAACACAAGTGGGAGGCCCCTTCAAGGCGGAACCCGGTGCACAGGGGGAAACGACAGTCCGCCACGTCTTCGGCGGGCAGGGCAGCGGGAGGGGCATGAACCCCAATCGGGAGGAGAGGGCAAAGGACGGGAGAAGGGGCGTGTGTGAGTGAGTGAGTGTGTGTGTGCTTGTGAGTGCTTGTGTGTGCGTGTGTGTGTGTGTGCGTGTGTGAGTGTGTGTGTGTGGGTGTTTGTGTGTGCTTGTGTGTGCTTGTGTGTGTGTGCGTGTGTGTGTGTGTGTGTGCGTGTGTATGTGTGTGCTTGTGTGTGTTTGTGTTTTTGTGCGTGCGTGTGTGCGTGTGTGCGTGTGTGTGTGTGTGTGTGTGTGTGTGTGCGTGTGGGTGTGGGTGTGTGTGTGTGCGTGTGGGTGTGCGTGCGTGTGTGCGTGTGTGCGTATGTGCGTGTGTGTGTGTGCGTGTGTATGTGCGTGCGTGTGTGCGTGTGTGCGTGTGTTCGTGTGTGTGTGTGTGCGTGTGGGTGTGTGTGTGTGTGCGTATGTGCGTGTGTGTGTGTGTGTGTGTGAGGGTCGGACGCGTCGACCCCCAATCCCCCAGTCATCCCCGATTGGGGCCCCGATGGCCCACCTCGCCCGAGAACGCTCGGAGTCGTGATCGGGAGCAGAACACCGCGTTATCGGCGATGTTTCGCCGACTCCAGGTCGATGGTTCCACCCCCCGGTTCCCAACCAATGCTTTTATTTTCAGGGATGGTGGGGAAGCGTCGACTCCCGCTGCATCCCCGGACATCCTCTGATAGGTTTTCCTGGCTCGCGGCCCCAGAAGTCCCAACCCTTCCCAAGCGGCAGTTGTTCGTGCCGTACCCGTCTTGGACAGCCTCGGGGCCCATGAAAGGACGCCAGATACCGAAATCAAAGAACAACGTCCGGACTGAACAAACATATCATCAGAGATCTGGTCTAGGCTTCCTAGATGGGGTCGGAGCAGATGGGGTCGAAGGATCGCGCCGCATCGCCGATGCATCGGCGATGCATCGCCGATGCGACTCGATGTGGGCCCACTTTTCTCCACGCCGACGTCGCCGATGCATCGCCAACGTCGCCAGTGCATGGCCGATGCATTCGCGATGCGGCGCGATCCTCCTACCCCATCTACTCGGACCCCATCCGGGAGGCCTCTACCCCTCGAAGGTCGGGGTGGCTGCTCCCGCACGCGAGGGGGCTGATCAAGGACATCGTGCGGCTTGGCGACGTCCAGGAGCGGGACGAGGACACAGAGATCCAGGCGGCGCTGGAGCTCCCCGGCGGCATCCAGTTCACGCGCAAGGCCTCCAGGCGTCCTAGATGGGGTCGGAGCAGATGGGGTCGAAGGATTGAGCCGCATCGCCGATGCGTAGGCGATGCGGCTCGACGTGCAGCCCGATTTGCTTCACGTCGACGTCACCGATGCATCGCCGACATCGACGACGCATCGGCGATGCATCGCCGACGCATCGCCGATACATCGGCGATGCATTGGCGATGCGGCGCGATCCTCCGA
>CAUYUJ010012336.1:0-32500 GCA_963575745.1 Prorocentrum cordatum | reverse complement strand
TAGTAGTCGTCGTCGTAGTCGTCGTAGTCGTCGTAGTAGAAGTAGCTGTAGCCATAGATGTAGTAGTAGTAGTAGTAGCAGCAGCAGCAACAGTAGTAGTAGTGGTCGTGGAAAGGAAGCAGGAGGGAGGGAGAATGGAAGATTAATGTCGAACCAAAATTCTCTGACCTGCCAGGTTTGGCTGAGAACGGGTAAATGCACGAAGGTGTTCGTGTCCACGTGTGGGGGGGGGTCGCTCATGTCAGAGAAGTTCAGGAAGTAGTCAACTCCAGAATCAGAGCAGCTTGCCCGTGCGGGGGGTACTAGTAGCAGTAGCCGTAGTGGCCGTTGCCGTAGTCGCAGTAGTAATGGTAATAATAGTAGTAGTAGTAGCAGTAGTAGTAGTACTAGTACTAGTGCTAGTACTAGTAGTCGTCGTATTAGTACTAGCCGTTGTCACCGCAGTAGTAGTCGTATTAGTAGTAGTCGTGATACCGTCCAAGAAGTGGCAGCGCTGTGCTAGTAGCAGTAGTAGTCGTAGTCGCAGTCGTGGAACTCGTAGTAGTAGTAGTTGTTGTTGCAGTGGTCGTACTCGTAGCCGTAGTAGTGGTAGTAGTAGAAGTAATAGTAGGTGTAGCAGTAAAAGTAGCAGACTCAGTCGTGGCAGAAGTAGCTGTGCTGATAGTGGTCGTCGTAGTACTAGTACTAGTAGTAGGAGTAGTAGTCGTAGCCGTAGCAGTAGTAGTAGTAGTAGTAGTAGTAGTAGTAGCTGTACTGATAGTAGTTGTCGTAGTACTGGTGGTAGCCGTAGTAGTAGTAGTAGTAGTAGTAGTAGTAGTAGTAGTAGTAGTAGTCGTAGTCGTAGTAGTAGTAGTAGTAGTAGTAGTAGTAGTCGTAGTCGTAGTTGTGGTGGTAGAAGAAGCAGTCGTAGTCGCAGTAGCAGTAGCTGCATTCTGAGCAGTAGTAGTAGGAGTAGCAGTAGTAGTAGTAGTAGGAGTACTCGTAGTAGTAGAAGTAGCAGTAGTAGTAGTAGTCGTAGTAGCAGTCGTAGTAGTAGACGTGGTATTAGAAGGAGTTGTACAGGCCCTAGTTGCAGTAATAGCCGTAGTAGCAGCAGGTGTAAGCGCAGCAGTAGTAATTGCAGCTGTAGTAGTAGCATTTGTAGTAGGACTAGTAGTACCAGCAGCAGTAGTAGGCGTAGTTGTAGTAGTTGTAGTCGTAGTAGTAGCAGTAGTAGTAGTAGTAGTCGTCGTAGTAGTCGTAGTCGTAGTCGTTGTCGTAGTCGTAGTCGTAGCCGCGGTAAGTGTAGTAGTCTTGGTATCGTAGCAGTAGTAGTAGTAGTAGTAGTAGTAATCATATCTCTTGTGCCGTTGCAGTCGCAGCAGCTGTGTTTGGACTTGTAGTTGAAGTAGTAGCAAACGCCGAAGCACAAGTATTACAAGCAGACGCATCAGCAGCAGTAGTGGTAGCAGGCGTAGTTGCAGTAGTAGTCGTCGAAGAAGTAGTTGTAATATTTGTAGTAGTAGTCGTCGTCGTAGTAGTAGTCGTAGTCGTGGTAGTAGCAGTATAACAGTAGTAGTAGTAGTAGTAGTAGTAGTAGTAGTAGTAGTAGTAGTAGTAGCAGTAGTACTCGTAGTAATAATAGTAGCAGTCTGCGTAATGGTAGGTATAGTAGTGATAGGAATATGTGTTGTCGTCGTCGTATTTGTAGCAGTAGTATTCGTAGTAGTAGTGCAGTAGTAGTAGTAGTAGGAGAAGTCGTAGTAGTAGTAGTAGTAGTAGTAGTAGTAGTTGCAGTAGTTGCAGTAGCAGTAGAGTAGTCGTAGTCGTAGAAGTAAACGTAATAGTACCAGTAGTAGTAGTAGTAGTAGTAGTAGTAGTAGTAGTAGTAGACGCCGTAGTAGTAGTAGTAGTAGTAGTAGTAGTCGTCGTAGTAGTAGTAGTAGTAGTCGTAATTGTGGTAGTAGTAGTAGTAGTCGTCGTCGTAGTAGTAGTGGTAGTAGTAGTAGTAGTAGTAGTAGTAGTAGTAGTAGTAGTAGCCGTAGTAGTAGTATTAGGAGTAGTAGTAACAGTAGTAGACGTCGTAGTGTTGAAAGTAGCAGTAGTAGCAGTAGTAGTAGTAGTAGAAGTAGCTGTAGTTGTAGTGGTAGCGGTAGCAGTCAAAGTACTCACAGCAGTATTTTTAGAGTTTTTGGCCCGGTCGAAGACCATCGCATGCTCGATAATACAAATCATACGCCCCCTCCTTTCCAACGCTGGTCTAGATTCTTTCTGGCGCTTCGTAGTTCCGACGTGTGGGGGGGGGACACGAAGCCGAACTTCATTATCCCCAGGGAACTTCACGAGCCGAAGTAATTATATTCTTACGCTGGGGAACAACATCATCACGAACGCGTGGCAGAGCAATGGGATTCACACCATCCCAGCTTTCACAAGTCACGAACGCGTGGGAGGCCCATGGGGTTCTTACCTTCCCAACCCTTCCAAGTCATCAAGCTGATCAAGCTCTATGTGGCGAGTACGATCAGGACCATACGGCTACAACTACGACTACGATTACGATGGCTGCTTCCTCTTCTGCTCCTACTACCACATCTACTACTACTGTGACGACTACTAAAACTATTACTATTATCGCTACTATTGTTACTACTTTTGAATAACTACTATTACTACTATTACGACTACGACTACGACTACGACTACTACCAGTACTACTACTACTACTACTACTACTACTACTACTACTACTGCTACTACTACTACTATGACACCTACGACACTACGACTACGACTACTACGACGACTAGTACTACTACTATTACTACTACTACTACTACCACTGCTACTTTTTTCTTCTACTGCTACTTGTTTACTTACTAGTGCTACGACTTTTATTGCCGCGGTGACTACGATTATTACTACCACTACTATTTCTACGACTACTACGACTACTACTACTACCACTACGAATATTTTTATTACTAGTACTACTACTACCATATTCCTATCACGAGTACGACTACGACTACGACTACTACTACTACTACTACTACTACTACTACTCCTACTACTACTACTACTACTACTACTACTGCTGCTACTACTACTACTACTACTACTGCTAGTACTACGACTACTACAACAGCTACTACTGCTACTACGTTTATCACTACTACTACTACTATTACTTCTACTACTACTACTACCACTACTACTACTACTAAGCATAATACTAATAATAATACTACTACTACTCGTACTCCTACTACTACTACAGCAACTACTACTACTACTACTACCACTACTGCTACTACGACTAAGAATACTATACCTACTCCTGCTACTACGACGATTCCAATTACTATTACGACTACTACTACTACTTCTACCACTACTACTTCCATTACTACCACGACTACTGCTACTACTACTACTACCACTACTACCAGTATTACTGCTACAACGATTACTACTACTGCTACAACGAGTACCACTACTACCACTACTACTACTACTACTACTACTACTACTACTACTACTACTACTACCACTACCACTACCACTACCACTACCACTACTACTACTACTACTACTACTACTACTACTACTACTACTACTACTACTACTACTACTGCTACTATTATTACTACGACGACAACGGTGCCGAAGACTAGAACGTCTACGACCACGACTGCTTCTACGACTACGACTACGACTAGTCCGCGTCCACCGTACAGTCGTATACCGTACATTCGTACATTCGTACATGCGGCTTGCCGGGTCAAACAGTTGATCGTCTGCCCTGAACTCTGAACTTCATATTTCCCTGGAATCATTACGGTGCGTATACGGTTAATACACACCGAGGGTCGAAAGGATGGGGTTACTTTGTTGGGAAGCAGGATGTGGCGTGGTCCAAGTGCCTGGTCTAAGACGTTGCGTGTTACAGTGTTGGCTCAACAGGTGCCGGCCCGCGTTCTTGCGAGCGCTTCGCGGCAGACCTGCGCTTTCAATCCACGTATCGAGCTCCGTGCCACCACGGTCTGGGCTGTGTGTTGTGTATTTCAGAGGAGGAACTTAGACCACCGCCACCGAGAACCCATCGGGGGGGGGGCTGGCGGACCCTAGGCGGTGGCACGCCAGCGCGCCACCCAGTACCAAGCGACCCTCTGGCGTGCCATAGCCCAGGGGCGGGCCTCGCCGCGACAGGTTCTCGGTAGCGGTGGTTTCTGTTTATTCTCCCCAGGGATCCGACACATTGTTTCGGCGGCGAGCGAGGGGGGGAAATGTGAAAAGGTTTTCTTAGAAGTCGACGGGGCTTCTCAGAAGCCCTCCGGCACTCTGAGAAGTTTGTTGCGTCTTCCCGGAAGGTTTTGATTTGAAAAAGGCCGGGGGACTTCCGAGATTTCTGACAAGGCCCGCCCCTTCTCACTTCCCCCCCTCGCTCGCCACTGATTATTGTTTTCAGCACGGGGCCCCCAGAACTCCCGACCCGTCCCCCAGGGCTGGCTTTCCAATGTCGAGTTTCCTCGATAGGATTCGGCTCTCGAGATTTTTCAAAATGTTCAAGGGAAATCGAGAACATAGCACAGTACCGAACCGAGCTGTGCTATCAAACGCTGCTCGAGTACAATTCCTTCCCAGGGACGCGACGCCTTGTTGTTTTCTGCACGGGGTCCCCGGAAGTCCCGACCCGTTTCCCCGGGCCGGCTTTCCAGCCCAAGTCAGTCTCGAAGAGTCCCAAAAAGACGGGCGCGGGCGGGCCCACGAAGACCAAAAGCAGCAGAAACACACATCCGGTTTCGACATTTCAGAAGGTCTTGGTCTGGGTCTGGGTGGTCTGGGTACCGCCGAATGCCGCCGCCGCCGCCGCTGCAGCCGGTCCTCCTGTTCCGGCTGGCCGAGTGCACGGCCAGGTACATAAGGAACGCACCCCTACCCCAAGCAGCGGATTGATTGGGAGCAAATTGGACAGACTGCAGAGGCCAAGGCAAATGCAGCGAATCCAGGGCAGTTTCGAAGAAAATTTGTATAAACATGAACTGTGGGCGCTCCGCGCGGATTTCTCGGATCCGCGCCGGGCCCCCCAGGCGGCGCCAGCGCCGCCCCTGGCGCGCTCCGCGCGCCAGGGGGGGGGGTCCTGCGCAAATCCAAGATGTACGCGTGGAGCGCCAACTGATTATATATATGGCGTTTGTCCCCATATCCAAAGGATTGGGTTCTTGTTATTACTCCGACCGCGCCGAGAGTCATCTCCTGCCTCCTCCCTCCTTCTGATCTTAAGTTCTGTTATTCCATGGCGTGCAATGGTATGATATTGCCTATGGTATGTTATGTTATGGTATGCTATGTTATGATATATGATCTTCTGGTATGGTATGGAATGTAGGGGTCCTGGCAGATTTATATGGTCAGGTTAAGTCTGCCACCGATTTCCGCGGCTCGCCCCGGTGCCAGGGATGCCCGGGCGCCTTATAGCCCTATAGCCATGTAGCCTTATAGCCATAGATCCTTAAAGCCCTGTAGCCCTATAGACGAAAAAAACCATAGCCCCATAGCCCTATAGCCCTATAGCCAAATATCCCTATAGCCCTATAACCCTATAGCATTATAGCCCCATAGCCCTATCGCCGTAGAGCCCTGTAGCTCTATTGCCCTATAGCCCATGCACTAAAGCCCTATAGATGTTGTAGCCCTATAGCCCTACAGGCCTATAGCCCTATGGCTCTATATGCATGTAACTCTATAGCCCCATAGCCCCATGGCCCCATAGCCCTACATCCCTTTAGCCCTATAGCCGTATGGTCCTATAGCCCCATAGCCCTATAGATTCATAACCCTATGGTCCATAGCCCAATAGCCCCATATCCCCAGAGCTACATAAACCCATAGCCCTATAGCCCTGCAGCCCTATAGCCCTATGGCCCTATAGCCCTATGGCCTTATAGCCTTAAAGACCTTTAGCCCCATGGCCCTATAGCCCTATAATTCCATAGCCCTACAGCTCAATCGCCCCATAGCCCTATAGCCCTAAAAAGACTTTGATTGCTTCGTCTTCGGTCTCATTATGTTATGACATGACATGGTATGCTGTGACATGGTAGGATATGATATTGCATGTTTTTGGTATACTCCGACATGTGCTGCCATGCTATGGCTCACTATGATATATGTTTGCGTTGGTACGTTCTGATATGACATGCTACGATATGTTGGCGATGGTGAGGAGGATTATGCTGATGGTGATCATGATGCAGCTGATGATGATGATAATGATGATGCTTGTGATGATGATGATGATGATGATGATGATGGTGATGATGATGGTGATGATGATGATGATGCTGATGACGATGATGATGCTGATGATGCTGTTGATGCTGATAATGATGATGATGGTGATGGTGATGACGGAGCCAATTGTTCTGAGGATGTCTCGAGCGAGGCGCGGGTTTCAGCACCCCCAAGGGGTAGCCGCCAGGGGGTATTGCACTCCTTTGTTCGCGCCAGAGTTGCGGGGATGTCTCGAGCGGGTTGCCTGTTTCACCACCCGACACCCTCCGCTTTCAGAGCAGATGGTGAGGATGTCTCGAGCGAGGCGCTCATGTTCGCCCCCAAGGGGGGCAGATTTTGAAGATTTCTCGAGTTGTTTGCTCATTTTGTTGACCAGACTCGTGGGCACGGATCCTTTTCAGGATGCCACATGAGGCTCTAGCAGGCTCCAGGAGGCTCCAGGAAGCCACAGGAGGTATCAGGATGCCTTAGGAGGCCACAGGAGACCCAGGAGGCTCCAGGAGGCCCCAGGAGGCCCCAGGAGGCCATACGAGGCCCCCGGAGGCTTCAGGAGGCCACACGAGGCCCCAGGAGGCTCCAGGAGGCATCAGGAAACCCCAAGAGGCCCCAGGATGCTCCAGGAGGCCCGAGCAAGCCCCAGGAGGTTTCAGGAGACCCAGGAGTCCCCAGGCTCATGCGCAGAGACGCGATCGTGCTACTGAGACCCATTCACACTCCAACTCCTTCACACTTAGATTCGCTCCCAGACCGTCGACACTCAAGCCCGCTTATGTTCGAAAACTCTTGCGCCGAGACACCCACGGCGGGCAGGTCCATGCTAATAGATGCACATCTGGGAAGCCCCACGCAGTGAATAATTCTTTTCTGCACCTGAGATCACAACCCAGAGATCCGACGTCGCGAAGAAGTGCAATAAATTAAAGATCACGACCAGAGCCCAAGACCGTATCTATCTATGACATCGTTTTACGCATATCGATCCGTGATGGGCCCGGGTCCCGAGCCCGGGCAAAAATGTCAGTTATGGAAAAGCGCAAGGCTGGATCCCAGGAGATGTGGCCGCCTGGTTGGCGTGGCACTGATGCCGCCCCCGAAGTGCCGTGTTTGCATTTGTTGTAAAAGATGCGCACCCCAAAAGTTCCAGCCTTTTTTTCCCAGGGTTGTTGGATTATTTGATCGTCCCGAGTCGTTTGTTGTCAGTCCCGGGGCCGGCGAGGGCTTGCAGAGACCGGGAACGGACCCGAACCTCCGACCATCGTGATATGTTCACGACGCGAGCGTGCCCGGGCTATGAGGTGAATCTTGAAGGCCTCGCGCGACCCTTCGGCGGCGAGCCCAGGGGGGAAGTGAGAAGGGGCGGCCCTTCCAGATGGCTCGGATGTCCCCCGAAGACGCAGAAAAATTCTTCGAAGGCGCGAGGGCTTGAGAGAAGTCTCGCCGCCTTCTGAGAAGCCCTGTTCCTTCTCATGTTCCCCATCGCTCGCCGCCAATGGAGGCATATCGTGGCGCGCAGTAGTTGTATCATCTAGGCCACACGTCCACTCCGTAAGAGATGGGTCGACGTTTGCGCGGCGATGCGCCTTCTCAAGCCCGACGTGAGTCCGAGGCACATCTGACGTGATCCGACGGGAAGCCGACGTCAAGCCGTCGTGCCCTGAGATCTGATGTCTCGAAGCTAATGGAGGCATATGATTGAAAAAATACCCCACCCCCCCCCCCTCCCCCGGGGGGCCCTATCCGTGAAGAGTTGGGCGTACTACTAGAATCTGGGGGCCGAAACTGATTTTTTAATCGTCCCCCCCCAGCAACTTTAATCGTCCCCTCCCCTTTCCCCCTGAAGATTCTCGATTTTTCCAAGGAGGAGGAAGGGAGGAAGGAGGGAGGAGGGACGGAGGAGGGAGGAGGGAGGGAGGATGGAGGAGGGAGGAGGGAGGGAGGAGGGAGGAGGGAGGGAGGGAGGAGGGAGGAGGGAGGAGGGAGGAGGCCTCCCTCCTCTCCTCCCTCCTCCCTAGGGAGGAGGGAGGAGGGAGGGAGGGGGGAGGGGAGGGAGGGAGGCAGGCGGGAGGAGGGAGGGAGGAGGGAGGAGGGAGGAGGAGGGCTGGGGCCCGAAACTGATTTTTTAATCGTTCCCCCCTTTCTCCTTCCCTCCAGCGTTTGTTTGTTCGCTCGTCGCGTGGACACATACTGTGATGGCCACAAGAAACAATTCAAGTGATTCGCTCCCGCCCAAGTGGTGTCGCGCGTCCGTGCGGTCGCCTGCGGCGTCGTGTTATGTTGCTGCGTCGTGCCGCGTGGTGCAGTGCCGTGTCGTGCAGGATGCCCCGTGCTGTGCCGCGCCGTGTCATCATCATCATCATCATCATCATCATCATCATCAGCAGCAGCAGCAGCAGCAGCATCATCATCATCATCATCATCATTTCCTGCGTTCCCTGTGCGGTGTTTGAGGCTGACGGATCGCACGTCCGCGCGCGGTCGCCCGCAAGGACGCCCGCGCGCGGACTGCGTTTCCTGTGCGGCGTCCTCCTCCTCCTTCCTCCCTCCGAGGAGGGAGGAAGGAGGGAGGCAAAAAACAGTTTTTTTAATCGTCCCCCCCCTGCTCCTCCTTACCCCCGTCCCCGACTACTACCACTACTACTTACTACTACTACTACTACTACTACTACTACTACTAATACTACTACTACTACTACTACTACTACTACTTACTACTACTACTACTACTACTACTACTACTACTACTACTACTACTACTACTACTACTACTACTACTACTACTACTACTACTACTACTACTACTACTACTACTACGACTACTACTACTACTACTACTGCTACTACTACTACTACTACTACTACTAGTACTACTACTACTACTACTACTACTACTACTACTACTACTACTACTACTACTACTACTACTACTACTACTACTACTACTACTACTACTACTACTACTACTACTACTACTACTACTACTACTACTACTACTACTACTACTACTACTACTACTACTACTACTACTACTACTACTACGACTACGACTACGACTACTACGACAGGGAGGGAGGGAGGAGAGAAGGGAGGAAGAAGGAGGGAGGAGGGAGGAAGAAGGAGGGAGGGAGGAGGGAGGAAGAAGGAGGGAGGGAGGAGACAGGGAGGGAGGAGGAGGAGGGAGGGAGGGAGGAGGGAGGGAGGGAGGGATACAGAGAGGGAGGGGGAGGAGGAGGGAGGAGGAAGGAGGGAGGGAGGGAGGAGGGAGGGAGGGAGGAGGGAGGAGGGAGGAGGGAGGAGGGAGGAGACAGGAGGGAGGGAGGAGGGAGAAGGAATTGAGGGAGGAGGGAGGCCGGAGGGAGGAGGGAGGAAGGAGGAGCGGAAGGAAGAGGGAGGAGGGAAGGGCCGACCCCCCCCGCTCCGAATTGCCTGCCCTCGCCCCCCCCCTGGCCCTCCAGACGGCCCGGGGGGCAACCATAATTGTCCCCCGGAGAACTTTATTTGTTCGCCCTGGGGGGGCCCTCCGTGGGCGGCGCCCCCTCCCCCCCTTATGTGGGCCCAACCAGGCCGGCGAAACTATTTTTTCAAACGTCCGCCCTCAAATGTTTTTTTAATCATATGCCTCCATTAAAAGTACCATCGTGACAATCGCGGCCAGAGCCCCAACCCCATTTTTCGAAGAGGGTCGATCTGTGAGGGCCCCAGGGCCAGAACGTGGGCGAAACGCAAAGCCCGAGAACATTAAGATGACAGGCTGTCAAGGTGGGTCCGACATATATTGGGTCTCAAGTTGTCTGCGCGAGGACTCCAGGATTTTTCTCCGCGACCGTGCATTCCATTGCATGCTACACTAGGCCCGGGCACAGAAGTTGCTGCTGGCGGGCGATTTGCTTGCCTCCTCGTCGTCACCTCCCTTTCGTCGTCCCCCTTCCCCTTCCCTCTGCTGTGTTCGAGTTTTGCCGCGGCTCGCTGCGGGAACACGGGGCGGGGGGAGGAGGAGGAGGAGGAGGAGGAGGAGGAGGAGGAGGAGGAGGAGGAGGAGGAGGAGGAGGAGGACGAGGAGGAGGAGTTGGAGGAGGAGGGGGAGGAGGGGGAGGCGAAGGAGGAGGAGGAGGAGGAGGAGGACCCCCCCCGGCGTCCAGAGGAGGCGCTGCTTCCCTGTCCCTCACCACCTGGGGCCCTTGCCCCCGCGAGGCTCCGAGCGGTTCGCCTCGGCCTCGCCGCGGCGGCGCGGGTGCTCGCCCCGGCCCCCGGCGGCCGCACGGAGGACCCCACCCGCGACGGCGAGTTCGCCGCGCTGGTGCGGCGCGCCGGGCGGCTGCTGAGCCAGCCGGGCGGCGCGCCCGGGGGGGAGGCTCGCCGCCCAGACCTCCCCCCGCAGCTCCTGGCGTCGCAGTATTCCTTCCACCGGGGCGTCGACGCCTGGCCTCGGCCCCCAGGGCCGTCACGGATCGATCCGGCCACGAGAAGACGGCGCAGAGGACGGACGGTGATTGTAATTGTTCGGCCTCCTGGGGCACTCGCCAAGCCAGGCTGTGGAACCGTAGCGGCACGACTCGGCATGAGAAATGGCCGGGGGCTTCGGGGACCATCCATTGAGCAATTTAAGGCCGCCCCAGTCTGGGAACCTTCCCTCGTCGCCAAGGCTGGATTCGCCTTGAACGCACCCTTGGAGAGATCCGGAGAGTAGCGTCATCGGTAGATTCTTGGTCCCCAAGGTGGCACTTTTTCAAGCGCGACGCCCTTTCCGTGGGCTCGGCCTCTGCGTGGGGGCGTCGTCGGGCCCCCGGGGCCATCAAGGGGTGAAATATGGCCCAAGGGGGAGGGGTCAGGGAATTTCTGGGGCGCGGGCTGGAAGAACACATGACATATCGTCCCTGATTTCTGGGCCTCTATGATGGACAACGGGCACTGAGGGAGACGTGCCCCGAGGTGTTCCAGGGACATTGGTTTTGTTCCCCAAGCAAGGCTTGCATTTTAGGGGTTGGTAAATCCTTTCTCGGAGACTGGGCCTGCCCGTCGGTATGGCGGCTATGTGGTCGCCGTCGCCGCCTCGTCGCCGCCCGTCGCCGCCCGTCGCCTAGGCCTGCGGGGCGCTCTGGCCACCATGTGGCCGCTGTCGCCGCCTCGTCGCCGCCCGCCGCCTCGTCGTTGCCCGCTTTGATTGCACCACGCAGCTGACACCTTATAGCGCACACTACATCGATAGCACCACGTAGATTGCACCACATGGCATATACATTTTCGTTCTTTGAAGAGATTCAGTTCTACCCTTCGCTTCCCCTGAGTTCTCGGCCCGGCCAAATGATGTGCAATTTACATGTGATTATGCCCCATCGCTCACTTGAAATATGCGGTCATAACATCGCGTCCAAGTTGGAAATCTCTCATTCGTCGTGCCAGATAGTACAATGCGTGCGCATTTCTGTATTACCAATCATCAGTTGCCAAGATTCCTTGGCAACACGGATGACAAGGTGCACACGCGCGCGTCGTCGTTCGGGCATGCCGGAATGCTTCAGAAACCTTTAGTTCTGTATATAGAGCAAACTCAAGTGTCCGAAGAAATCTAGAACAGTCGGGTTTTGCAATATGTTTTTCGGACCAGGTACTCGCGCTTCTACGAATTCTCAAGGACATCATCAGTTCTTCAAATATTCATCACATACGGCCCACATGGGCTCCAGCGCGCGCATGTCGAAGTCATTCGAACGCCCTTGCGTGCATGTTGTGGGAAGCGCGATCCTTGACAAATAGGACCAGCGCGGCCTACGAGACCCGTTGTGCAGTCCTCCGCGGCCGCCGCCACCGCGGACGCGTCAGTCCCGCCAGACAAGGCCGCCGCTCTGCGCGCGACCTTGTGCGCGATATCGCGGTCGCAGCGGTGCGCCACCAGCGCCAAACAGCCATTGCAAGCACCGCCGCATGGGTTGTGCAAACCACCTTGAGGGTGGGTGGGTGGGATGATTGCGCGAGCAGTAAAGTTGACGACTTCAAGTTCGAGCATTTGCACCAGGCACAATGCGCACACACACCCGCTGATCAACCATCATGAAGATTGGTTCCTCAACAAAAAGGCTTTGCAGCACATGGGACACTGTGCACAACAGCGCGCGGTCGCGCGCGCATGATGAAATTGAATGTAAAGCCGTCGGTGCTCAAAAAAATGAAAACCGAGTACTCCGAACACAAAGATAACAACACGATGTTGCAGCGCAGTGTGTCACAAACAAATTGCGCGTGTTCTTGCGAATTCTTTAGAACACCAAGGGCGTTTGAACACGTTCTTCACATGTGGCCCAACGGGACCCCCGCTCACATGTGGCCCAACGGGACCCTCGCTCACATGTGGCCCAACGGGACCCTCGCGGGCGCATGTCGAACATGTTCGAACGCCCGTTCGCGCGTGCTTGGGGGGAAAGGGGGGGTGGGGCGCAACCTTTGTTGAAGAACACCGTGTAGGCTTCTCTCGCTAATCGGCCGCGCCCGCGTGAATAAATCCGCCCAAAACCTTCATCACCGACACACGGACACCACCATCGTCGCCCGCGTGATCAGCATCGGCGCTGTCATTGGCCGTGCCGTCGTCATGGCCATCGTCGTCGCCAGCTCCGCTATAATCATAACTGTGTCAACCGATGTCGACGTCGCTATGGTACTGCGGCCGCACGAGTCACCGACTCTCCCAGAAGTGCCCGCGCGTCAGCGCGGCCTGCGAGACGCATTGGGGCAGCCCCCAGCGGTCAGCGCCACCGCGGCCGCGTCAGTCGCGCCAAACAAGCTAGCCGCTCTGTTCGCGAGGCTGCGCGGTAGCGCTGCCGCACCGATGCGCCAGCCAGCGCCAAGCAGTCATTGCGATCTCTGCATCGTGGGTTTTGCAAACTACTTTGCGGGTGGGTGGGGTGACATCGCGAGCAATGGAGTGGACTACCCACCACATAGATTGCACCACATAACTTGCTCCACGTAGACTGCACATCGCGAGTTGCACCACAATGGTGGCGCCACGCAGATCGCACCACATGTATCGCTCCACGTATATTGCACCAGATCTGTTCTCTCTCTACAAAATCACCTGAATCTGCCACCCCCCGCCCCACCACACGGGGTGATCGACCTTCCCAGGAGTAGTACGATTTACATCTGATCTTGCTCCATCGCTCGGTCGAAGAATGAAATCATATCATCCTCGCCAGCGCCCCCCGTTATTCCGGACAACTATAATTGCGCGCGCACCCGATTCTTGAAACACCAGTAGTTTCCAAAAATAGTTCACGCGCTCACGTCGTCGCGCGCCCATGCCGACATGTTTCGAACATTTGGGGTTTCTCAAGGATATCAGCGTCGAGTGCCCCGATACATCTGAGAACATATCGGTTTTGCGACATGGTGTTCCGAAAAGTCTGCGCGCGTGCTCTTGCGAATCTTGAAGCAAACTATATTTTCCTTAACTGTTCATCCCATGAGACCACACCGGCCGTTCGCTCGAGCATGCCGAAGTCATTCGAACGCCCTTGCGCGCGTCCAGTGGGGAAGGGGGGGGCGTAGGCACGATCCCTTTTCAAACGCTGCAACGCGGGCCACCCACGCGTGTCTGAAGCGATCCCAAATCCTCATCACCGACACGTGGACACCACCATCGTCACATCGGCGTGATCAGCATTGGTGCCGTCATTGGCCTTCCTGTCGTCATAGTCATCATCGCCACCAGCGCTGTTACTGTCATCATCGTGCCTGCTTCTGCCGACGTCGTCATGTTTCCGCGCCCGCCCAAGTCACCGACTCGCACTAGAGTCCCCGCGCGTCAGCGCGTCTTGCGAGACACATTTGGCAGCCCCGAGCGGTCAGCGCCACCGCGGCCGCGTCGGTCGCGTCAGACTATCTAGCCGTTCTGCGCCCGAGTATGGTCGCTAGCGCGGCCGCCGCGAAGCGCCAGCCAGCGCCAAGCAGCCACCGCACTCACCACCGCATGGGTTTTGCAGTCCAAGTTGCGGGCGCGCTGGTGGGATGCTTGAGCGTGGAGTGGATTTGCTAATTTCGAGTCCGGCAAGGTGAGCTCTCCTTCCTGAAAAAGGAACTCGGATTTACCCCCCCCCCCAGGCCGGGGGTTATCAGTCCCCCTTGCGGGTGCGCAAGTTACATACGATTCCGCCCCATTATTTAATATATATATATATATACATGGCTCGATGCCATCCCAGCCAAGCCGGGTCCGACACTCCCCACTATCCTTTTATGCAAAAAACTTGTGCGCGCACAATCGCTCATCTACACTCAGCGGCCAGCGGGTTCCAAGAACCCTTCACAGGACATGTGGCGAAGTGCGCACGGTCGCGTCGTCACGTGCGATTGCCGAAATCGTTCAACAACCTTTGTCTTCGTACGTGTTTCAAAATCGAGTGCCCCGCAAGCATGTAGAAACACATGGTGTTACTGTCGTCGCGAGTTCTTAAGGAAATCGCCCGCGCTTGAAAGCTTTATCCTATGCGACCAGGCGGGCCTCTCGCGCGCGCGCATGTCGAAGTCATTCGAGCGCCCCCGCGCGCGTGCTGGGATTGGGCACGATCTTTGTCAAGTAACACCATGCTGGCCACTCGAGCCCGGCGGCCGCGCGCGCATGCCGAAATCACCGACAAGTGGGCACAACCATCTTCATCGGCGTGATCAGCCTCGGCGCCGTCATTGGCGCTGCCGCCGTCTTCGCCACCGTCGTTCCAGCATCGCTGCTATCATCATCGTGTCTGCCGTTGCCGACAACGCCATGATGTTGCGCAAGCCCGAGCCACCGACTCGCATTGACGTGCCTGCGCGTCAGCGCGGCCTGCGAGACGCGCTGGGAAGTCCCCAGCGGTCAACGCCACTGCTGCCGCGAACCGCTTTGCGCGCGAGCGTGCGCGCGTTCGCGCGGCCGCAGCGATGCGCCAGCCAGCGCGTAGCAGTCACCGCTCATCGCTATCCCGGCCCCATGGCTTTTGCAAACCATTTTGCGGGCAGGTGGGTGAGATGATTGCCCCAGCAATGGAGTTGACTATTCATTGCGAACAGGCATGAAACGCACCACGTCAACTGCACCACGTAGTTTAGTAGAACCAATTGTTTAGTGTCCACGCAGGGCAGCATCGTGTCCCAACGTTCGGGCAGTCCCAGAAAGCTCCGCGGTAGGCCCACAAGACTGCTGAGACAGCCGGCCCTTGTTCAAACAGCGGCCCCCCACTCGGCTAAGCAGGCGGGGCCCACTTAGCTAGTATCGTTACACCTTTCGCTTCACAGGGCTTTTTGTAACCCATTTATACGCCCGGCTGGCGTCAGGTAGCCCATGATACCGGAGAAAAGCCCCAATCAAAGTCTTTGTAGGGCTACAGAGTTATGAGACTACTGGGCTATAGGGCAGCAGTGGGGCTATGGGACTACAGGGGTATGGAACTATAGGGCTATAGAGCCATAGGGCCATAGGTATATAGGGCTCTAGTGCTACAGGGCTACAGGGCCATAGGGCTATAGGGCTTTAGGGCTATAGGGCTATAGGGCTCTGGGGCTACAGGGCCATAGGGCCATAGGATTATGAGTCTATAGGGCTATAGGACTGCAGGACCATAGGGCTATAGGGATATTGGGCTGTGGGGCTATAGAGTTATGGGGCCATAGGCATACAGAGCTACAGGGTTAGACTGTTATAAGGCTATGCGGCTATCAGGCTATAGGGTGTTAGGGCTATAGGGCTATGGGGCTATAGGGCTATTGGGTTATAGGGCTATTGGGCTATAGGGTTATAGGAATATAGGGCTATAGGGCTACAGAGCTACAGGGCACTATAGGGCTATAGGACTATAGAGCTACAGGGCTCTATGGCGATAGGGCTATAGAGCTCTAAGGCTTCAAGGTTATAGGGCTATAGTGCTATAGGGATATGAGGCTACAGTGCTATAGGGCTATAGGGCTATAGGGTTGCAGGGCTATAGGGCCGTAGAGCTATAGGGCCATAGGGCTATAGGACTATAGGGCTATAGGGCTATAGGGTTATGGGGTACCTGGGCACACGGCACCCGAGCACCTGGGCACCCGGGCGGGCTGCCGAAAACTGCGACGCAGTTCCCGGGCACCCGGGCACCTGGGCACCCAGGCGTGTTGCCGAAATCGGCGACGCAGCTAACCTAACCATATGAATCCGCGAGGACCCCTAAAGAGGCAAGCTCTGATGGGGGAACCTTGGTACCCGTTTATGACCCCCCCCCTATCCATTTAGCAGCCCCCGCGGTGATCCCAGTAGGAAAAGCGCCAAGGTTGAAACAAACATATCGTCGGAGGTCAAGGTTCGTACCTAAGGCGGCCTCCCAGATGTGGTCCGAGCGGATGGGGTCGGAGGATCGCGCCGCATCGCAGATGCATCGGCGATGCCGCTCGATGTGGAGCCCGATCCTCTCCACGCCGACGTGGCCGATGCATCCCCGATGCGTCGGCGATGCATCGGCGATGCGTCACGATCCTTCGACACCATCCACTCGGCCCTCCATTTTCCCAGACGGGACCCCCGACGTCATGATTTGTTCATCACGTCGACCCACAGAGGTCTGGACCCCTTCCCCAGGACCGGTTCTTCCTCCCGAGTCGTTGCTCGACGGCCCCGAGGGCCTGCAGGGGCCTCCATGAGGCCGAACCTAGCGGAAAGCCTCCGTCGTGATGTGTCTTCCTGGCGCGCGCGGGAGGGTCTGGGCTGGACGCGTCGAGCCTCAGGACGAGGACCCGCCGCCGCCGCCGCCAGGGCCGCCCCCGGGGGGCGCCCCGAGCCCGCCCCCGCCGCCGCCGGGCGCCGCCGCGGCCGCGGCGGGCCCGCCGCCGCCGGGGGCCGCGGCGGCGGCGCTCAGCGCCACGGCCGACGCCCTGCTGCAGCGCTTCCTCCTCGCGCCCGAAGGGCCCGCGGCGAGCGCCTGCGAGGCCGCGGCCGAGGGCGAGGCCGCGCCCGCGGCCTGCGCGCCCGCGGCCGTGCTCCTGGCGGCGGCGGTGGTCCTGGGCGTCGGGGCGCAGGGTTCGGGCTCGAGGTGTCGGAGGTTTTTGTACGGGCGTTTGGGTCGCTGCTCCTCGTTTGGCCAGCCTCGGTCTTCGAGGTGGGGGTTCGGGTTCGAGATTGCTGAGGTTTGCGTGTGGTTTCGTCGCTCCCCCCCCCGGTTTTCCAGCCCCGGGTGCCTTCCAGCAGCTGCGCCTCGCCGAGAGCGTTCCGGGGGCGCCCGGATCGTGCTGTCTGCCCGCTGGAGAGCCAAATTATGAATTGAAAACCAAACGCAACGGCAGAGGGGGGGTTAGGCTTGGGGGGAAAGGACGCGTTCATCGCCGATATGGGCCCCGATAGCCCCACTCCGTCCGGGAACTTACGGATTCGCTATCGGGGGCCTATCGCCGATGCATCGCCGATTCCTTGTCGATGTTTCTCCCCCTGAGCTGGGCCCCCCCCCCCGAACATTGCGCTTCACCGGCGGCACGCACAAGTGGGCAGCGCGAGTGCCGGGCTTTCTAAGAAGGCTGGGGCCTTCTCAGAAGCGCCCTGGGGCTACTAAGAAGGCTTCTTGGAAGGCTCTGGGACCTTCTAGAAAGGGCACTGCATTCTAAGAAGCCCGCCCGCCTTCTTAGAAAGCCCCCCATCGCGCCACCTCCTTGCACGCGCCACTGACCTCAGGTGGGCGCGGCCGCTGCGGGACCGGCCGCGGCGCCCGCGGCGGCGGCGGGGGCGGACGCGGCCCTGGCGGCAGCCACCACAGGTCGTCGTCGCACTCGTCGGTCGCCGCTGGTCTCTCTGAAGCAATCGGGCCCCGAGTGAAACGAGTCCTCCGATTGTTGGCAGCTTTTCGGGCTCCCAGGGCTCTCCCCGGGGCCCTGCCCTGAGATCTTGGCGTCCATTTCTTTTTCGAGCCAGGCGTTTTTGCCTCACGGATCGATCCCCGTGACCCTCACGGATCGATCGGGCTCGCAAAATGGCTCAGGAAGATGGGGTCTAGGGCTCTGGTCGGGATTGGTATACAACGGTTTTTGTTCGAGGCGTCGGATTTCGGGATGGAACCGTCCAACGACGATTGCGGGACGAAGATTTGCTCTTGTGGGAAGGCCTCGGGGTCCAGGACACGTTTCAATTCGGACCCGCAACCTAGATGCCAATTTAGAGGAGCGCGTCCGTCGTCGTGGTTGTCGTATGCGATGGTGAATCAATCGTCGGTGCCCTCGCGGCGTGGGAATCCAGCTCGCCCTCCTCATCAAACCACCTCATCCTCTCTCCCTTCCTCTCGCCCTCTGAGATGCCCCGCCATTTTTTTGAGAAGGCTTGCCCCTTCGACCTTCCCCTTGGGGGGAGGCAGGCAGCTCGAGGGAGGAGGAGGAGGAGGAGGAGGAGGAGGAGGAGGAGGAGGAGGTGGAGAAGGAGGAGAAGGAGGAGGGGAGGGGAGAAGAAATATGCCTGTGGGAGCCGTCCCGCAGCAGCGCCCTGGGCAGGGATTTTCGCAGATAGACAGGGCTCGGGCCCATGGTGGGCGTCAGCGCCATCGCTGAGGTTAGTTCATGGATCGCCCCTGAGGGGACAGACGCTGCCACCCCACCTTTTCGGGATCGTGGGCTTCGTGGCATGGTGATGATTTGACTTCTCTGCGGTTCGCCTGCATCCACGGTCGGAGTCGGGTTCCCTCTCGTCTTCTGTGGTCGTGATGGCTGGGTACGCCCGCAAATCTTGTCCCACATGTGACATGTGCAGCCACATTGTTTGTGAGGGGGTCATGCATTCCTGAGGGCCCAGTGATTCGGCGATGGGTCGTTGAAGGAGAGGGTTTTCTGTGAACTTCATGTGTTTCTCCTCGGAAGTCTTTCGGGGGTTTTGGGCGGAATCTGTTGTGGCCTTCCCTTCGGTGTGTCGGTGGCATTTGTGGGGCTCGCCTGGGGCGTTTTCGGGGCCTTTGCGACTTTAGATCTCCAGCCCAGGAGGGGGCCAGAACGAACCGAAGAACTGGACCTATCCCCGGTTCCTGCTCCTCGACCTTTCTTTCTGCCTCGTCCTCGCGCCAGCTGCTGCCCCCTCCTCCTCCTCCTCCTTCTCCTCCTCTTCTTCTTCCTCCTCCTCCTCCGCCCCCTCCTCCTCCGCCCCCTCCTCCTCCCCCTTCTCCGCCTCCTCCTCCTCCTCCTCCTCCACATGCTGCTCCGTTACATGCTTCGCCGGTCGCTGCTGTTGCAGACCAGTCGTCTTTTTGTGCGGGGTGCGCGCGCCTGCCCTGCCGGCCTCTGGGCACGTGCTCTGCTTCCCGCCGCCGTCGCTGGTCGGCTCCCCCCGCGCGGCCAGCGCCCTCTGCCTGGCATTGAGTCGGGCGTGTCCCCCTACAGGGGGGTTTTCAACGAAGAAAGAAATACGCAAAAAATACCCCCAAACGGTCAAAAAATATTCAAAAGACAGTCCCCAGATGTTTTTCGGATTAGTTTTGAAATTATGTTGGGGGAATTTTTTAATTTTCGTCGAACATCCCCCTGTAGGGGGACACGCCCGACTTAAGCCTGGCATCGCTCGGACGTGTGTATGCTTCCTTCGGCGAGGGCCATCAAGGAGCATCCTCGATCATGTGGCGAAGAAGCCCACGCACGAAACCGACAAAAAGCACAGGAAATGGACGTCCGAGCGATGGCCAGTCTGCCTTCCGGTCGTTTTCCTCGACGCACGCCCGCGGAAAACCAAACATGGCCAGCCCTCGCCGGCGTCTACCCGGCTGCCGGCGGCAAGTGCCGCCACCGCGCCAGTCCAGCACGCTCGGCGGCTCTCGTTCGAGGGGGCACAGGAGGGCGCACTCGCGATGGATGGACAGCATGGTAAATACGATGAGAATGAGGATGATGATGGTGATGAGTATGCCGATAGCGATTCATGGTGATGATGATGATGGTGATGATGACGTTGGTGATGATGATGATGATGATGATGATGATGCTGATGATGATGATGGTGATGATGGTGATGATGATGAGGATGATGATGATGCTGATTATGATGATGATGAGGAGGAGGAGGAGGATGATGAGGATGTTGATTATGATGATGATGATGATGATCATGATGATGATGATGACGATGAGGATGAGGATGAGGATGAGGATGAGGATGAGGATGAGGATGATAATGATGACGGTGATCCTCATCATCATGATGATGATCGTTGGGATTCCGTGGAAGGTCTCGTTGTGGACTGTTGGAGGCAGTTTTGAGACCTCTTGAAGGAAATGTTGATTTTGTTCGGGGATCTGTTGGGCCGTCAGGGGTTTGGAGCCCTCCTGCACAGGAAAGTGCGGATTCACTATCGGGGGCCTATCGCCGATCTATCGGCGATATATCGCCGATTTCAGGTCGATGCATCCCCCCTATGCCAGTCCCCCCCCCTTGTTGCCCCTCACCCGGGGGCTCTCGGCAGGTGCCCCAGACGGGCGAAGAAGGCGCCAAGAACAGGCCCAGACGGCCGCGGAGTGCGCCGTGAGGCTGTCGGGACGGCCCTAGGGAGCATCCGCAGGTTCGAAGTTGCCCGCAAGACCCCGCGGAGATGCACGGGAGCTCCTATCGGGTGTAGCCAGGACCCCAGGTAAGGGGACCCGGTTAGTGGCAGGGCCCCGGAGCCCCCAAATTGGCCAGAATCACTAAGCCAGGTCTGCCGCAGCTGGTGTTTTTTCAGGTGACGGCAGTTCTGGTCAGTGGAACGGGGCGGGGGGGGCGTCCCCCAGTACACATCGCTAAACCAGGTCCCACTGAACCCAGTTCTGCCAACGCCCGATCCTAGAGAGCCAGAAAGAGAAGCTGGAGATGGCCAGGGTCGTTCAAATCCCATGTGTTTGCCTATGCGCTTTGCTTGTTGGGATGTGCTGGTAGATCAGACTTGAAGAGAGGTGGCGAGGCATCCGGAACGGCCGAAGGTGGCCCGAAGGACGGTCCTGATTAGCCCAGAAGGGCCTGGCGAGTTCCTTCAAACTGGCCTAGAAGGCTTCCAGAGGTCTGTGAGAGGACCTGGCGGCGCCCGGAAAACCAGCACGTAAAAGGGGGGTCGTTTTGGAACGGAAGTGGTGGCCAGAAAGCGCCCCGGGGCGCAGCTTGGCCTCGGGCCGGCCGGCGGAATGAGCGGGTTTCGGGGAGGTTTCCGGGAGGGGTTGTGAGGGCTCAGAGGCAGGGATGGCTATGAAAAGCGCGCTGGTGAGATGACGTGCAGAAGGCATACCTGGATGACCATGCTGTGGATCTCACACGCCGCACCCTGTGGGGCGGCGGATCGCTTCGCTCACTCCGCCGGCCCATGTCGCATGTGTGCTCGTACCGATGTGTAACGGTTGGGCAGGTAGGATTGTCTTCGAGGAGATCTTCGGAAATGTGGTTCGCCGATCGACTGCCGCAGAGAACCGGTCGACTGCCGCAGAGAAATTGATCCCCCGTGCGAAAGGCTACCATAGCGCCTAAGCAAGGGCCTGGGGCAGCGCCGGGTGGGCCCTACCCAAGGGCCTAGGGCAGGGCAAGGGTAGGGCCTACCCAAGGGCCTAGGGTAAGGCAAGGGTAGGGCCTACCAGCCGACACAAAGGCCTAGGGTAGGGCAGGGCTAGGGTCTACCCAGGGCCCAACCTCCTCTTGCTCGTCCTCCTCCTCGTCCTCCTCCTCCTCCTTCTCCACTTCCTCCTGCCTCTTCTTCTCCTCCTCCTGCCCCTCCTCTTCCTCAAGCCTCCTCCTGCCGTAGACGGCTAGGGTCTACCCAGGGGCCCAACACTACTACTCCTTATCCTCCTCCTCCTCCTCCTCCTCCTCCTCCTCCTCCTCTGCTTTCTCCTCCTCCTCTTTCTCCTCTTCCTCCTGCTCCTCCCGTTCCTCCCTTTCCCTCTCTATCTCGTTCGTTATACATCGCCCTCGCGCGCTCTCTCTCTCTCTCTCTCTCTCTCTCTCTCTCTCTCTCTCTCTCTCTCTCTCTCTATATATATATATATCTCTTTTTCTCTCTCTCTCTCGCTGTAGCACTCTCGTTTGGTGTTTTTTCTGTATGCTTCTCTCTCTCTCTCTATCCCTCTCTCCCTCTCCTGGCCCGTCTTCTTCCGCTCAACCCTCTTGCAGTTCTCTCCCAGCCATGTGTCATCGCGTATCCAGAACGATGTCTTTAGTCTGCTATGTTCGCTGTTGCAATCCATCTTCATCTGCATTTGCCTGTTTATTATCTCGCTGTTGTTCTGCATTGGCATTGTTGTTAGCGTTTGGCTCCCAATCGTGGTCGCTGCTGCTGCAGGTCTCGTCGCAGCCGGGCTCAGGCATTCGTGGTGAATTGCACGCGGTAACCCTTTGATTCAGACTCGTAAGGCTTGATGATGCTGCTGCCCCGAAAATAGAGCACGAATCTCTCTCTCTCTCTTTCGCGCTCTCTCTCTCTCTCTCTCGTTTTTTGTTATTTCTCTCTCTCTCTCTCTCTCTCTCCCCATCTATGCTTTGTCCGTCGCTTCATCGTGTCTATATCTAGGTATATCTGTATGGATCGGTCTCTTTCTCCTCCACCCTCTCCTTCTCTCCCTCGCTCTCGCTTTCTCTGTCTCGCTCTCCAAATCTCTCCCCTCCCCCCTCTCTTTCTCGCTCTTTCCTTCTCTTTGTTTGTTTACATCTCTCTCTCTCTTTCTCGTTCGCTTTCTTGTGTTATCTCTCTCTCTCTCTTTCTCCCTGTCTCTCTTGTTCTCTCTCTCTCTCTCTTTCTCTCTCTCTCTGTCTCTCTGTCTCTCTCTCTCTCTCTCCTTCCCTCTCTCTCTATCTCTCTTTATATATGTCTTTATGTTGTTCTACCTCTCTCTCTCTGTCTGTCTGTCTGTCTGTCTGTCTCTCTCTCTCTCTCTCTCTCTCTCTCTCTCTCTCTCTCTTATATATATATATATATATATATATTATATATTGTCTACCCCCCCTCTAGACCCCCCTCTGTCCGGACCCCCCCCGCTGTGACCCCGCATCTGTTCTCCCGTCAGTGGACCCGCCCTCTAAACCCCCCTCTTCTTTAAACCCCCCTCTGCAGACGCCCCCTCTCTAGACCCCCCCTCCGTGAACCCCCCCTCTGTGGACCCCCCTTCTCTAGATCCCCCCTTTCTAGACCCCCCCTATGTAGACCCCCGTCTCAAGACCCCTCCCTCTGTGGAGCCCCCCTCCGTGAACATTCCCCTCGCTGGACGCCCCCTCTGCAGACTCCAGCGGGATCGGATCGGCAATCGGGGGACGGCGACGCCGGATCGGAAAAACGCTGAAGAGCGGATCGGGTGGGAGAGCGGGGTCGGGGATAGGGATAGGCGAGGCCCAGGCGCAGGGGAAGGGCCCAGTGTCGGGCTATGGGGCAGACCCTAGGGTAGCCCTCAGGCAAAGTCCAAACCCTAGGGAAGCCCTGCAGGTAACCCTGGGGCAACGCATACGGTAGCCTTACGGATAGGCCCCAGGGTAAGGCTAGAGTAAGCTGTAAGGGTGAACCTGGGTTAGGCCCGAGGGGTCCACCTAAGAGTAGACCCTAGGGTAGGCCCTAGGGGTAGGCCTATAAGAGTAGGCATAAGGGCAGGCCCTAGGGAAGGCCAAGGTGTAGGCCGTAGGGTAGGCCAAGTGTATGCCTAGGGGTAGAGCCTAGGGTAGGCCTCAGGTAGGCCTAAGGGTAGGCCTAGGGGTAGGCCCTGCCCTAGGCCTAGGGTGGGCCCAGGGGTAGGCCCTAGGGTAGGACTAGGGGTGGGCCCTAGGGCAGGCCTGAGGTAGCCCTAGGGCAGATCCTGAGGGCTACCCGAGGCCTAACCAAAGGAATACCCCCAGGCTTACCGTAGGCCTTGCCCGGGCGATCTATGTGGCCCCAGAGGGCGCCAAGATGGCTCAAGAGAGCTCTAGAAGAGTTCCCAGACGTACATGAGCTGTGGGTCAGTGTGTTCACGGATGTTTCTTGGGATCTCTTCGGAGGGCTCTCGAGAGCCTCTGGGAGCAGTTTTGAGGCCTCTGGGGAGCCTCTTGGAGGCTTCTTGGGGGCCTCTTTGTGGGGTTTGCTGAGGGCCTGTTGGGGGTCTCGGCAGTCTCGTTGGGGCCTTGTGGGGCCTCTTGGGGAACTCTTGGGGTCTTCTGGGGGCTTCCAAAGGGCTTTTGGGGTCCGAGAGATCGAACTGTCTGTTCGGGTGTCCCATCTGGGCCCCCTCTTGGGGCCATCCTGGAGCCGTTTTGGAGGCCTTTTTTTCTGGGCCTTCGTAGGGCCATCTTGGGCAATTTGGGGTCCCTCTCGGACGCTTGTTGTACCGTTTGGGATCGACCTTGGGACGTCTTGGGCCGTCCAGGGCGGTCGGCAGCACGAAAAGGCGGTACCGCCAACATCGTCCGAAATCACATGCAGAATCAATGATTGTTGTGTCTTGGGGGCCTCTCGAAGTCCTCTTGGAACCCTCCTGGAAAGCCTTGGGCGGTTCTTGGCCGGTCGTGGGACCAACGTGGGCCATCTTGGAACAGTCTTGGCCTGAGGCCGTGGGGCCTGCCACCCATTCGGCGCCTCACTGGGGCGCTCTGGGGGTCCCCGAGGCCGCGCCCAGGAGTTCCGACATCTCTGGCCCGACCTTGCCGGGGTATGCTTCGCCCGCAGACCCCGAAGGGCCGCCACGCGCGCGCGAACTGGAAACATTCCTAAGTTTGTACCAGAGTTTTCAGCACGCCTCTGGCCCGTTGAGACGGCGAACTTGATTGTCCTCGCCCACTTGATTCCCAGGAGCCGCAAACCTAGACATGCTTGCGCCGTGAAGAGCTCAAGATGATGAAAGTCGGCCGTTTCCAGGGGCTCTCGCTGGGCTCTGGGACCAGTCCTGGGGAAGGGGTCGGGACTTCCGGGGACCGCGCATGGAACAACAACAAGCTCTCGCACGTTTTGGAACCGTGTGTTTCAAAGGTCCCGCCGCAAGTTGTTCTTACTCGACATCCTCGGTGTCCGTCGTCGTCTCCATCGCCGTCGGCGTCGCCGCCGCGATAGCAGTCGGCATCCGCCTCGATGTGTAAAATCCAACGCAAACGTAAACGTTAGAAGGTGTGCGCGGCTTTCTTGGATCGGCGTTGGTTCCACTTGGTGGCACGTCCGGGGCTGGACCAGGCCTTCGACGTCGTGCTTTTGTTCAGAACGTTCAGGAGGGAAGAAGTCACACAGACACAATTAATCGTCGATTCCCCCGAAAGTATGGGAAAATATGGGAAGTGGGGGGGACGACACAATCCCAGAAAATATGGGAAACATATGGGGAATATTTTTATTTGTGTATCTTTATTACCTAACAGCGAAGACTGATAGGTTCCTAATGGTCTCAAAAGAAAGCATCATGACTCCCCAGGGGGGTCCGGGCAGGATCCGGGGAGAATCCGCGGATCCGCCAGTGACTATGGGGAACGCACCACTGAGGCTGAGGCTGAGGCCCCCAGCGCCGCCAGTGACTATGGGGAATGCACCACTGAGGCTGAGGCTGAGGCCCCCAGCGCCGCCAGTGTCTATGGGGAACGCACCACTGAGGCTGAGGCTGAGGCCCCCAGCGCCGCCAGTGACTATGGGGAATCCACCACTGAAGCTGATGTTGAGGCCCCCAGCGCCGCCAGTGACTATGGGGAATCCACCGCTGAAGCTGAGGCTGAGGTTGATGCTGAGGCAGGCTGAGGCTGAGGCAGGCTCAAGCTGAGGCTGAGGCTGAGGTTGGTGCTGAGGCTGAGGCTGATGCAGGCTGAGGCTGAGGCTGAGGAGAGAATGCAGAGCGATGAAAACACGGATACAGACACGCCTTGCAGCGCCTGCATGTCACTACTGGTGTTACTAGTACTAGTAGCACTACTACTACTACTACTACTACTACTACTACTACTACTACTACTACTACTACTACTACTACTACTACTACTACTACTACTACTACTACTACTACTACTACTACTACTACTACTACTACTACTACTACTACTACTACTACTACTACTACTACTACTACTACTACTACTACTACTACTACTACTACTACACTACTACTACTACTACTACTACTACTACTACTACTACTACTACTACTACTACTACGACTACTACTACTACTACACTACTACTACTACTACTACTAACTACTACTACTACTACTACTACTACTACTACTACTACTACTACTACTACTACTACTACTACTACTACTACTACTACTACTACTACTACTACTACTACTATAACCTTCTAAATGACCACTTGGTGGTTGACACCCCCGCCCCCCAAAGGGAGATCAATAGCTGCCCAGAAAAAAAAACATCTGATTATAAATGCGAAGCGATTTGATGACAGCGTTTTTTAAATGAGGAGGAAGGAAGGTTGAGTCAGGAGGCCAGGAGGGCGATGACAGCGGCAAGACTGGCCGACGCGACCGATAGCCGACGACGACGACGACGGCGGCGGCGGCGTGCCCAACCACGGAGACGACGGCGGCAGTGCCCGCTGCAACCGTCGCGGCTCGGGACGGGCGGCTGGTCCGGGCGGGCCCCGGAGACGAGGGAGAGGAGTCCTCGAGAGAGGAGGGTGGCAGGAATGAGAAGGACAGGAGGACAGGACAGGAAGGAGCAGCCGCAGGAGCACTGGCAAGAGGGGCAAGGGGAGCAAGAAGGAGAAGAAGAAGAAGCAGGAGGAGGAGGAGGAGGAGGAGGGGTGACGATAACGTTTCCTTCGGATGGACCGTCAGCAGTTTCGACGTTTCGGAAACTCGCTCCCAGGAGGGGCATGGGGAACGGCCTCCAGCGGCTTCCAAGACGCAGAACTTGAAAAACAAAAAGCTCCGCTCCTCCTCCTCCTCCTCCACCTCATCACCATCCTCCTCATCCTTCTCCTCCTGACTCCTCTCATCCTCCTCCATCTTTTCACTCTCTCTCTCTCTCTCTTTTCCTGCCTTTCCTATATCTATTAATGCTTTCCCTATCTCTCTCTCTCTCTCTCTTTCTCTCTCTCTCTCTCTTTTTTCTTTCTCTCTCTCTCTCTCTCTTTTTCTCTCTCTCTCTCTCTCTCCTCTGTCTCTCTCTCTCTCTCTCTCTCTCTTTATCTTCCTCTCTCCCTCTCTCCTCTACTTCCAACTCTCCTACTACCCTCGCTCATGTTTTCCCTCCCCCCCCCTCCTCCCCAGGAGCCCCTCCTCTCCTCGCCCCCGTCCCCTGGCGGGGGGCCGCGATGCCGCTGAGCTGAGCGGCAGCGCGCCGGCGGCGGCGCGGGAGGCACCCCGGCGAAGGAGGATGGAGGAGCAGGAGGAGGAGGAGGAGGAGGAGGAGGAGGAGGAGGAGGAGGGATGCATTTGATTTTCTGCGTAGCAACGGTGGGTAGTGTACACAGTGTGCACAGTACACATTACACATTGTTTGGTTTGCCAGCAAGTGGCCTAGCCTGGAGCCTGGATCCGACAACGCGAGGCTTCGAAAGAACGGTCGCTCAAACCACAAGCGACGTGGGCGGCATCCCCAGCCGTTTTCACTAGTGAAAAGCATCCTAACAAGCCTCCAAACAGAACGCAGGCGCGGCACGCATCCGCAGCGAGCGGTGGCGAACAGGGCGAACAGCAAACGTCAAAATCAAAAACCAGGACAGCGGCATACATTTCATCGAATCGAATTCAGACTTCAGGTCTCGCGAACCACACTTTGAATAAACATGTGGCTCAACACGCCCAGCACCGCTAGTGCCGCTAGTATATACAAAAACAGTCCAGCGCGGGAATGTCCCCGCTCGCACGCTCGCAGCTGACCCTAATCCCTTTCTCCCCCTCCTCCTCTCCTCCTCATCCTCTGTTTCTTTTCTTGGCACCTCCCCATCGCTCGCAGGGCATCCTTTTGCGTTGGCTCATTCACCGAAGGATGTGTTTCACGCTCGGGTCATCCTTGGGTTTTCTCTCTACCGCTGCCAGCTGCTCTGCTGGGAGCGGCCTCCTGATGAGCTCGACGTAGTTGAGACAGGAGACGTCGGCGACCGTTGTCTCGACGGCGAGGCCCTTGGCGACGGCCTTGGCGTTCGCCTTGTCGAGCTTATCCTGGGCGGTCTTCCGGGCGGCTTCGACCTTGGCGGCGTGAGCTGGGAAGAAGGCGGCGCTCGGCGTCAGACATTTGACCTCGACGCGCCTCCCAGCGATTTCGACAGGGGCGTTGGTGACCAGCATGAGCGGCACCACGCCGTTCTCCACTGGCTTGGCGCACCACCCCGGGACGAACGCGCAGCTATCCTTGCCAATCATTCCTCAAAGACTGAAGGACGAGGAGGACGAGGAGGAGGAGAGGCGGAGAAGATGTAAAATGAGGAAGCGAGGAGGGATTAGGAGTGACGAGGGGATGGAGAGGAGGAGGAGGAGGAGGAGGAGGAGGAGGAGGACGAGGAGGACGAGGAGGATGACGCGGAAGAGGATAGGATAGGAGAGTTGGGGGAACTGGAGAGAAGAGTGCCCAGGGTGGTTCCTCCCTGCCCCCCCCCCCTCTTGTCCTCTCATCTTCCTGAAACCTCCTGCTCCCCACTCTCCTCCTCTCCTCCTTCCTCCTCCTCCCACTCCTCCTCCTTTCTCCTCCTTCCCGCCTCCGCCGTTCATCGTCATGCCACCGTCCTGCGGTCGGAGTCACGCAGATGAAGGAGCCGCCGATCTTGCCCGCAATGTACGCGCCAACGGTCTTCACAGTGAAGGCGACCGTGGTCAGCGAGATCTTGCCCGCGAGGGCGAGTTTCATGTTCATGATGCGAGGGTCGCTGACATTGACGAAGAGGCGCTGCTTCCCCTGGGCGGCGGCCGAGGCCGCGGAGACCTGGTTCCTGTTCTCCTTCGCCAGCTTCGCCAGCAGCCAGTCCGCGCAAGCGTCGCCGAGCAACTTCTCCAAGCGCCGCGCCCGGGTGAGCTCGAGGGTCGCCTTGGTCGCTAACTCGAAGGACTCCCACGCGGCGGCTGCGGCGCTGGCGGCATGGACCAGCGCAGGCTTGTAGCTGGACTCCTTCACCTGGGCGCCCGCGTTCATCGCCTCATCAACCGCAGCAGCAATGTCGGACCACGCGGCGTCCGTCTCCGTGGCGGCCCCCGCGACGGAAAGGATATCCTTGACCATGTCGGACTTCTTCTGCTTCAACCTGGCCTCGACCGCCTGAGAGAGCTTCTCGGCGTCGGCCCTGGCGTCGTCAAGCTCGATGGCGAGGTCAGCGCCGAGCTTCTGCAGAGCTGCAGCGTCGCCCTTTGCATCGGCGAGCGCCTTGTAGTTACCGTCGATCTCAGTCATGTCGGAATTGCTGCAGATCCGCTGCCAGGGATCGCACCAGCGGACCCTATTGTGGCACTTCGCGTCTGCAGCTGCCACCTCCTCTTCGTTCTCAGAAATGAACTTGAGACCGTTCTCGAGCATGGGGCACGCGGCCAGAACGCGGCCGATCTTCTCAAGGTCGGGCTCTGTCGCGGTCTGCATCCTTTTCACGGCCTCCTTCAAACAGATGGACGCTTCATCCAATAGGACCACCATGTAGAATGACCTCATGCAAAGGAACTCCTCGATAGCCATGATGTCCTGGCTGTCCCCGGACGTCGGCCAAAGATTGTTCAGCTCGGTAACCTGGGGGGGCGCGTGCAATGCTCGACCGACCAAGCGCGCGTCCGCCAAGCGATCAGGGTTGGGCGGATACGCGCATCGGTGGTCGAGCATTGCTGACCCCCCGCCTCTGCGTCGAGAGCAAGCTCGGCAGCGTGCTCCTCGCCGCGAGCCTTGTAGAGGAGAGCGGCGACCTCCGCGAACTCCTTCTCGATGGCGGTCTGCATCACAGATTCGTCGATGATGTCAACGATGCAGGCGCAGACGTTGCCAGCGAAGGATACCTCTGTCATGTGAGCAGAGACCCCGTTCCACAGTGCAGCGCAAGCAGCCGCCAAGCCCGAATGAGTCCTCTTGAACGCCGTCGCGCCCTGGCCCGAACTCCCGCTGACCGCGGTTGCGAATGCCTTGGGCCTGGCGCCCAGCTTGCGATCAATCGCCAGCATCCTCTTGACGGTGGCAACGGGCCCCAGACCAGTCGGCGCGCCCTCCTCCGGCGCAGACGCGATGGCCGCCGACCCCGACCCGAGGGAGTCCGCTGTCTCCAGGCTGTCCGCGGCTGCGACCCCGTCGGGGTCCGCCTGGACGTGCGCGCCGTCGGCAAGGAGGTGGGCCTCCAGGAGCTTCTTCTTGAGCATCTTGCGGAGCGTGTTCCAAGAAGATACAACAGTAGTAGTAGTAGTAGTAGTAGTAGTAGTAGTAGTAGTAGCGGAGGTACCTGAGGTAGCTGAAGAAGCGGAGTCCTTCTCCATCTCCACCATGCCTGTCAATCCAAAAGCCACGGCCTTCGCCTTGACCTCCCACACGACACTGGCGTCGATGTCCTTCTCTGATGCGCCCTGGAGATGTAGGAGACAGCGTCGTGCACGTCCTGCAAAAATATTGTTTGTCCGTCAACGACCTCAGGCACCTCGGCGCCACCGCCAGCCTTCTTGCACCTGCGAGCTTTCTTCTTGGGTGGCGCGGAGACGCTGGGGGGCTCTCCCTTCTGCGGCGGCGCCTTCGACAGCTGAAAGACCTTAGACTCCTTCATGCTCACCAGGAGGTTCTTCGACTTAGTCAAAGACGAGCGGCTCGTGAAGATCCAGGGAACGTCGTCGTCCGACGGGATGGCCATCGCAAGGGCCTCGGCGACTCACGCGCATTCACCCTCCCCTATCCTTCACTCACCATCCCACATCCATCCTTCACCAACCCTCCTCTGTCTTCCCTCTCCTTCGTTCCTCATTTCCCCTTCCATCCGATACTCGCTCCTCCTCCTCCTCGTTCTCCTCCCCCCTCTTCCTCCTCCTCCTCCTCCTCCTCCTCCTCCTCCTCTCATCCTCCTCCTCTTGTCTCCTCCCCCTCCCCCTCCTCCCCCTCCTCCTCCTCTCTCCTCCCCCCCCCCCCCCCTGTCCTCTTTTTCCCCCCCTCCCCCCTCGCCCCTAATTGGGCGGTGGGTTGTCAATTGCGAAGCCCAGAGCCAGCAAGACGTAATCCTGCATCTCAGGATCTGCCAGGTGCATTTTCAGTTTGTTGGTGATGGCATCGCTGCAGGCAAGGATCAAGTTGTGGTCGATGCTCTTGTGGCCGAGGTCGCATTGCTCGTTGCAGTGCCGCTCGTATTTCTCCCATAGAACAGGGGGATCCGCCAGCGCCAACATCGTTATTTTTTTGTGCGCTCTCCGGGCTTGGCAGAAGTAGACGTACTTGCTGAAAACATCTGAGTGGCGCTTCTGAACGAAAGAACTCCACTCCGAGTTCGCGGTCTGAGCGGCCACCTCCTCCGCTGCCTCGTCGTCGCCCTCGCCGTCGTCGCAGCCAGCCCCCCCCTTGGCCCTCTTGAAATTGGCCACGATGATAGGCGCATGCCCATGCATTTCCAGAAACATATGTCAGAACCAATGTTGTTGAAGTTGTTGTTCAAGTCCTGCGGCTCGGAATCGGATTAAATCGGAAGACAGATTGACATATCGATCTCGAATCGATCGTTCGTGCGAATCGATCTCGCTCGGGGAAGCAGTGACAGATCGACTCGAACTGATCTCGGATCCCGAACCGATCTCGCGGCGATCGGATCGATTGGCGATAGGTCTCGCACATCGATCGATCGATCGGAGCCGCGAGCCTAGACGCATGTAGGAATCCCAGGGGGGTCCTTGAAGCATCGTAAAACATCCTCGGTCGACCTGGGGTCCAGGACAGTGATGCCGCTGATTCCAGCCTCCAACGTTTTGATGACCTGCAGGTTCTCCGGATCAGCCTCGCAGGCCAAGTGCACAGCTTCGATGCGAGTTGCGCAGCTCATCAACATATAGGTGCGGTTCTCATTGAAAGACGTTGGCACGGCCAGCACCTCTCCCATGATGCCCTGCACCAGTCCCTGCTGTAAGACGCTCTGCTCGTAATTCTCGCGGGTGACAGCGTGGCAACGATTGTTGGAAGGGTGTCGGGTGAAGGTATTATCCTTCCTGTCCTTGCCTTTGAAGAGAGGGGCAGATACGTTTCTCTCCATGACGTAATGGTTCCTGGCCATGAGTTGAAGGACGACCCCAGTTGCGCCAGGGAACCTCTCGAATATCGATGTCCGCCATCCCTTCAGACAATGCGAGCGTGCCAGAGGTCTATGTGATGCTTCCCACCTTCCCACCCACGCATGCCACCACGCCCCTACCCCTTCTCCATAGCCCATAG
>CAUYUJ010012335.1:10061-12561 GCA_963575745.1 Prorocentrum cordatum | reverse complement strand
CTGCCCCTCCTTCTCCTCCTTCCCTCCTCCCGCCTTCGCCTCATGGTCCCGCGTGGCTCCTCCTCCTCCTCGTCCTCGTCCTCGTCCTCGTCCTCCACCTCCTCCGCCCTCTCCGCACTCCTTCCCTCCTCCTCCTCCTCCTCCTCCTCCTCCTCCTCCTCCTCCTCCTCCTCCTCCTCCTCCTCCTCCTCCCCCATCCTCATCCTCCTCCCACTGGTCGTGCGCGTACGCAACCTTGTTCTCGCTCCCACTCTCCATCTGCCCCCCTTCCTCTCCCACGCACGCCGCCCCCGCCCTGCCAGCCTTGTGCTGCCCCTTACGCCGGACTAGTGGGTCTGGCGCGCAGTTGGGCCCGCGGGGGCAGGTGCCATTGTCCTTGGCATAGTTGGTGCCCAGATGCAGCAGCTTGCGCGCTGGATGCAATACGGTGAAGGTATACGAAAGAAGTGCATGAGGAATCCAGGGTAAAAAAACAGGCGGGAAACCAGTTGAGGCTTGACTGGCATCATCACCATCATCATCATCATCATCATCATCATCATCATCATCATCATCATCATCAGCATCAGCATCATCATCATCATCATCATCATCATCATCATCATCATCATCATCATCAAGAGCATCAGCGACAGCATCATCATCATCATCATCAGCAGCAGCAGCAACATCAGCATTAGCATCAGCATCAGCATCATCATCATCATCATCGTCATCATCATCATGTTCATCATCCACACCATCATCATCATCATCATCATCATCATCAGCAGCATCAGCATAATCGTCATCATCATCATCATTAGCATGCTCATCATGCTCATCATGCACATCATCCTCATCATCCTCATAATAATCGTCATCATCATGCTCATCATCCACAGCATCTTCATCTTCATCATCATCATCATCATCATCATCATCATCATTACCATCAGCATCATCATCATCATCAGCAGCATCGCCATCATCATCATCGTTAGCATGCTCATCATGCTCATCATGCACATGATCACCGTCATCATCATCATCATCATCATCATGTTCATCATCCACATCATCCTCATCATCCTCCTCAAAATCATCAGCGTCGGCATCATCATCGTCATCATCATCATTAGCATGCTCATTATGCTCATCATGCATATCATCCTCATCATCCTCATCATCATCGTCAGCATCATCATCATCATGCTCATCATCCACACCATCCTCATCATCATCATCATCATCATCATCTTCACCATCAGCATCATCATTGTCGTAGTCGTCCTCATCAGCATCAGCAAAAACATCACCAACAGCAACACAAGGAACAACAACTACAACACCACCATCATCACCAGCACCACCATCACCGCAGTCAAGATATCAGATCAACCAATGTCACGGTGGTCAACCTCAGCATCATCAACAGAATAATCAGCATCATCAGCAGCAACAGTATCAACATCACCACCACACGCAGCATCGCAATCAACATCATCAGCATTATCCTGATCATCCGCATCATCGGCATCAGCAGCATTACCATCATCATCATCATCATCATCATCGCCTTCATCATCAGCAGCATCATCAGCGTCATCATCATCGTCATCGTCATAAGCGTCATCATAGTCATCAGCATCATCATTGTCATCAACAGCACCATGAATCATCATAAGCATCATCGGAATAGCCAGATTAGTCATCAACATCATCATCGACATCATCCGTATCAAGATCGTCGACATGATCATCATGAATCATGATCATCACCACCACCGTCAACAACATCATCATCAGCATCAGCATCAGCATCATCATCACCATGATCAACATCAGCATCATCATCCACATGTTCATCATCAACATCATCGTCATCATCAGCAAGATCAGCATCACCATCATCATCAGAAGCAGCATCATGATCGTCAGCGTCGTCATCATCATCAGTTGCATCATCAACATCGCCGTCACCATCATCACCATCGTCAGGATGCTAAAACCCCTGTTGTCGTCATCATCACACCCGTCATCAAAAGCATGATCGTCCCCATCCGCATCGGCATCACTTTCATGATCATCATGATCACCAGCATCAGCATCATCAGAGTCACCTTCATCATCATCCGCATCAGCATCATTACCATGAACAGCAGCAGCATCATCAGCAGCATCAGAAGCGGCATCGCCATCGTCATCGCCATCATTATCACTATCACCATCACCATCAAAATCAGCATCGTCATCATCATCGTCATCATCAGCATCATCATGATCATCATCATCAGCAGCAGCAGCTGCATCCGCATCATCATGGGCAGCAGCGGCAGCAGGAGCAGCATCATCGTCTTCAGTACCAGTATCATCGCCACCATCACCAACATCATCAGCATCACCAGCAGCAGCAGCAGCGTCATGACCATCAGCATCAGCAGCAACAGCACCATCAGCAGCAGCATCAGAATCATCATCATCACCACCACCAGCATCATCACCATAACCATCGCCACCG
>CAUYUJ010012335.1:5061-7561 GCA_963575745.1 Prorocentrum cordatum | reverse complement strand
CACTAGTACTACTACTACTACTACTACTACTTCTACTACTAGTACGACTGCGACGACGACGACGACTACGACTACTGCTATTACTATTACTTTTACTACCACTACGACAACTTCTTCTACAACTACCACTACCACTACTACTACTACTACTGCTACTACTACTACCACTACTGCTACTACTCCTATTGCTACTACTACTGCTACTACTACTACTACTACTACTACTACTACTACGACTACTACTACTACTACTACTACTACTACTACCACTGCTACTACGACTACTACTACTACTACTTACTACTACTACTACTACTACTACTACTACTACTACTACTACTACTACTACTACCACTGCTACTACTACTACTGCTACTACTACTACTACTACTACTACTACTACTACTGCGACTACGACTACTACTACTACTACTACTACTACTACTACTACTACTGCTGCCACTACTACTACGACTACTACTGCTACTACTACTACTACTACTACTACTCTACTATTTCGACGACTACTACTACTACTACTACTACTACTACTACTACTACTACTACTACGACTACTACTACTACCGCTACTACTACAGCTACTACTAGGGCTGGCATCATTCTATTTGCCCATTAAGCTGGCGCAAGGAGTGCAAGGTGTGCGGTGGGGATTCTGTGCCGCGGACGCACCGTGCGCGTTTCGTATTTGTTTCGTATATGTTTCGTACACGTTTCGTGTATGATGTTTCGTATATGTGTCGTAAATGTGTCGAATACGTCCCGTGCCTGTTTCGTATATGATTCGTATATGTTTGGAATATGTTTCGTATATGTTTCCTGAATGCGTCGTATATGTGTCGTATAGGTGTCGCATATGTTTCGTATATGCTTCGGATATGTTTCGCATCTGCTTCGTATAGGTGTTGTATATGTGTCGTACATGTGTCGGGTATGTTTCGTAAGCGTATCGTAGATGTTTCGTACATGTTTTGTATATGTGTCGTATACGTTTCGTCTATGGCTGGGATATGTTACGTATATGTTTCACAGATGGTTGGCTTATGTTTCGTATATGTTTCGTATATGTATCGTGTATGGTTCGTGTGTGTGTCGTATCTGTTTCGTATATGTTTCGCATATGTTCGTACATATGTCGTATACGGTTCGTATACGTTTCGTAAATGTTTCGTATATGTATCGTGTATGTTTCGTATATGGATCGAATATGTTCGTACACATGTCGTATATGTTTCGCATCTGATTCGTGTTTGTTTCGTATCTGTTTCGTAGATGTGTCGTATATGCTGCGTATATGTTGCGTATACGTTTCGTATACGTTTCGTATATGTGTCCTACATGTTTCGTATATGGTTCGTGTTTGTTTCGTAAGCGTTTCGTACGTGTCTCGTATATGTTTCGTATACGTGTCGTAGACGGTTCGTGAGTGTTTCGTAAATACTTCGTATATGTTTCGCATATGTGCCGCATATGTGTCGTATGTGTGTCGTATCTGTTTCGTAAACGTTTCATAGGTGTCCGTATATGTTGAGTGTGCGTGTCGCAACTGGTCCGTAGATGTGTCGCGTATGTTTCGCACCTGTTTCGTATATGTTCCGTACATGGTTCGCATATGTTTCGCACCTGCGTCGTGTATAGTTCGTATGTAGTTCGGATATGTTTCGTATGTGGTACGTATATGTTTCGTATATATGTCGTATCTATTTCGTATATGTGCCGTATATGTTCGCAGGTGTTTCGTATGTGTTTTGTATACGTTTCGTACACGTTTCGTATGTATTTCGTATATGTGTCGTATCCAATTCGTATCCGTTGGGGATGTGTTTCGTATATGTCTCGCAAATGTTTCGTATATGGTTCGCGTGTGTTTCGTATATGGTTCGTGTCTATTTCGTGTAGCATATGGTTCGTATATGTTGCGTACATGTTTCGTGTATGTTTCGTGTATGGTTCGTGTCCGCTTCGCAGATGTTTCGGACACGTGTCGCGTATGGTTCGTATAGGGTTCGTATATGTTTCGTCTATGTTTCGTATATGTGTGGTACACGTGCCGCATATGTTTCGTATGCGCCAGGCGCGCCAGGCGCGCCAGGTGCGCCAGGTGCGCCAGGCGCGCCAGGCGCACCAGGTGCACCAGGTGCGCCAGGTGTGCCAGGTGCGCCAGGTGCGCCAGGCGCGCCAGGCGCGCCAGGCGCGCCAGGCGCGCCAGGTGAGCCAGGCGCGCCAGGATCGCCAGGTGAGCCAGGTGTGCCAGCGGCGCCAGGTGCGCCAGGTGTGCCAGGTGCGCCAGTTGCGCCAGGTGCGCCAGGCGCGCCAGGCGCGCCAGCGGCGTCAGGCGCGCCATTGGGCAAAAAGACGGGGTTCAACACCACTACTACTACTACTACTACTACTACTACTACTACTACTACTACTACTACTGCTACTACTACTACGACTACGACTACTACTACTACGACTACGACGACTACTACTACTACTA
>CAUYUJ010012334.1:0-17289 GCA_963575745.1 Prorocentrum cordatum | reverse complement strand
GCGTTTGTTTTCATATCGGCGCGTCCGCCCATAGCCCCTTGTTCCATCTTCCAGAGTTCTGGCGCCGCTCCATCGTTTACGCCTCGCGAGTCCCCGCCCGCCCATCCAGCGCCAGCCACTCGAGCGAAGAGCGCTGACCGTCGGGAGTTGCGCTCCCCCTTTCCTGTTAGTTTGCAAGTATTTCCCTTTCCTGCCCCCCTCCTCATCCTCCCTGGCCCATCCTTGTCACTCGCCTCATCCTCTTCCTAGTGGCCCCATTCGGTCGTCGCGAATGACATCGCGCGAGGTTTGCGAAGAGAGCACCCGCAAAGCTTTTGGAGCGCGCATTCTGTAATTAATATATATATACACACATATATCTATATGTATATATATGCATATATATTGAGGGGGGGGGGGGGCGTCGGCGCGGTCTTTGGAAGACAATCGCAATGAATGGGGGGCGCCCGAGTGCCCGCCACCCCTTTCCTAGGGGGCGCGATCCTTGCGAGGGGCGACAGAAACAAAAAAAAACAGGCCCAAGGAATAGTCCACCCCCGAATTATTTTCGGCATTCCCGCTGGGGCAGGGCGCGGGGCAGGGCGAGCGATAACCCCCCGCCCCCCACCCCACCCCCCCAAGGGGTTGAAATGGGGGGCTGAACAGAACAGACTACCTACAGAGCACGCGCCCAAAAGGGCTGGTTAGATACGTCATACTCGCGCACGCGCTGTCTCCCCCTGCCCAATTCCCTTCTCTTCATAACCCAGCCTGTCGGAGGGGGAGGGGAGGGGGAGGGTGATTTGAGGGGTGATGCGGGTATGATAAGGGGTGTTTTTTGGTGTAGTGGGTGTTCATCGCTGGCAATGCGTTCGTGTCTTTGGTTCGTGCTACCACGTGTTGCTTGATATAGCATTTCGGTTGGTATATGCAGTAGCGCGATGCGGCAACACGCGTTTGATTTTATTGTGTGCGCGTTGGCGTTGGTGGACCACACTTGGGTGTTTTGTTCGTGTAATTCGTAGGCGCACAGAGACTACCAACGCGTTAGTGTTATTTGTATGTGTGCATACACGTAGTACCACGTGCGTGTATGTCAGTCCAATATAGGTGTAGTACATAGCAGGACAATGGCTGCATGTGCATTGCATACACGCATCGCCCAGACCGAAACCGATTAGGAAATCAGTCCCGGTACCGGAACCGATTGCACAGCCCCTGCCGCCTTCGATGGGCACGGGGGGGAGTTGCGGGGATGCCGTCAGGGGCACAAGGTTCTGTTCTCTGAGGGTCCCCGCGTTTCGCCAGAGGGCAGTTGCCGAGATGCGGTCGGCAACGAAAATCTGTCAGCTTGTTGCGAGGTCTGGCGCCGGGCCTTTGTCCTTCAGTGATCTATTGATCGGTCGCGCGGTTGAAGACCGCAGCTTCTTATTTCGATGATGTTCTGGTTTTAATGATATCCACAGTTTGCGATTCAGTCAGCACCCGAAGCCCATTTGGGCTCCATGCGTTTCCCGGGCTTGCGGCAAGCGCGGCCTCCAGTCGGCCCCAGGAGCCCTCCGACTTCCATCGTGGAGCCGCGGGCCAAGGTCGAGAGCGCAGAGGACGCGTTCGGCCATGGCGACGCCCAGAGCACCTCGTCAGCGCCGAGCACCTTCGCGATGCAGAGGACGCCTCTGCCCAAAGCGCAGGTTTTTATGTCGCCTCGTCCGTCTTCGTCTTCGGGGTCCTTGTGCTCGGGGCCGACTCCTCATCATGGGCGCGGCCTGCGAGCGCGCGGCCTCGCGTCGGTCAAGAAGGAGGGGCCCCGGGCAGAGCCCCAGGGCCAGGGCGACTCAGAGCAGCAGGATGCGGGCGAGGAGGCGGCTGACTCCCAGGTTGGATTTGGCGTTGTGGAGTTGCCTCTCGTCAGCGCCCATCAGGAGAGCAGCGAGCATGAAGATGGCGACGGCGGCCCCCTCCTGGTGACTTCGTTGGACGGTGATCTCCCCAATGGCCCGACCATGATCTGCGTCGAGCGCGTCAGGGCGACCATCAATAACTACATGGCGAAGCTCTCAGAGGTCGGATGGCATTCGTCTTTCAAGAAGCCCACCCTCGATGCTTTGATCCGCCGCTTCCAGGCGTGCGAATCCAAGATCGAGGGGAAATTCCACGTGGACGTCATCACGGGCTACAGGCAGATCAAGCAGCGGCCGACTGCAATGATCGGCCTTTGGACAACTATTCAGAAGTGGCTGGACTCCGAGAAGAACGATTTCTTGATTGCCACGTTGTCGCACTTCCGTGTGATCACGAAGTACACCGACCAATGCAACTTGACGCTTGCAGCCGACTTGAGAGTCATCAAGCACTTCGCAGAGGTCATGTCGGAGTTTACCGAGACGAAGTCTGCCACTGCCGCCTTGAACATGCTGGACGTTTCTGATGTGGTCGATTGGTTGCGCTCGCTGCCTCCACCTGAAGGTGATGTTTGTGATGCTGCGGGCGGTGGGGGCGATGGTACAGGCTCAGGTGCTCCTGCTGCGGATGCGGGTGGTTCGGCTGTAGATGACGTGAAGGCCGAATGCGACACGCAGGATGATGTTGCGAACCAGACTGGCGATCCCAAGAAGGTCGTGGCCATGAAGACCACGCGCAAATCGACGGGTCGGGCTCTCAAGCAGATCCAGTGCGTGCTCGGCCTTTCGGTGTCGGTTGTTGCCACCAGATTCGTCATTGACATCATCAAGATCTACTTGCACGACATGCCTTGCGTCGTCGCGGCAGGCGCCAAGGGCAGCCTTGACGTCCCAGCCATCGTGAAGGAGCTGACGGACTGCGCGAACATCTGGATCCTCAAGGCTGCTGCTCCCGAGTTGATTTACGACCTCGGTGAGGTCATCACCGCTTGTGCCATAGTGTTCAAGGCCTCCATGAGTGACGAACGTGACCGCCCTCCGACGAGCGACGCCAGGGCCGCCAGGAAGTTGATTGCACGCGCAGCGAAGGACCCCAAGATCAGCAGCGAGCTGGCCAAGGCAATGATGGTATACCCATCGTGCGCGAAAGTCATGAATGACGCCAGGGGGTTTGGGAAGCAGGGTGTGGAGGACGAGTCGGCTGATGCCGTGTGCCGCGAGGGCGTCGAGCGCGTCGACGACGAGATCATGTCGGCGCTGGAGGGCGACCTGCAAGGTTGGACATTCCGTGGCAATGGCGGTGGCATGCAAAGCCCAGGTTCTATGACGGCGTTGCTTGACGTGGGTAGCGAGAGCATGGTCAAGTTCATCGATGCAGTGAGAGGTGGTCGCCTGCAGGTTTGCAGAACGCTGCCCCTGATCTCGTCGACCAGCTTTCAAACTTGTGCGAGCTGGGGCATATTGTCAACTTCATCATAATCGCGACGTCCTTCGACCAGCTGAAGAAGGTTGTGGGCCGTGTCGCCTGCTCCCCCGATGGCGCCCAGGGCGCTCTGGATGTCCTAATCGCGAGTCCCCTTGGGGCCGCCTGGGGGTTCGGTGAGGGGTGTTCGGTTTGAAGATTTGTTTCTGGACCAGGGGAGATGGCAGCTTTGAAACCTCGGCCTGAGCTCTGGGTCAGGGGCCCAGGGGTTGCGCGGCGGACGAACGGCGTCGGAAGTTTGCGCGGGGAAGGGGCGGTGGAGGTTCTTAAAGGGGGGGTGGGCTCACGTAGGATACCATCGGTACTAGTCGATTCCCTTTGAAACGCGCCAGCCCTCCATCGACCCCCGATCGCGACCCCTCGGTCCTCTTCGGTCACCCTCGGGCCCCTCGGCTCTCCCCCGCCAGTTCCCCTGGGCCGCCTTGGCACCCCTGGCGTGACAAGTCGGGGGAAGGGGGTGACCCGTCAGAAAGTTAGTCGCAACCCCCTCCCCCCCCCCAGAGCATTATGTCTTCCAGAGCCAAGGGGCGCAGCCGGGCGCGCCTGCGAACCGCGAGCTGGAGGAGGCCACGGAGGACGGCTCGCAGGTGTTCGGCCCTTCTTCGGAGGCCATGGAGGACGGCTCGCAGGTGTTCGATGTTCTTCGGTGATGCTTGGCAGTCATGATAGTCTGAGTGGATGCGCTGATGTTGCGGCCCCCGTTCCCGAGAGTCGAGTCGACGTGCCTTTAGACATTCAGAAGTGCAATGCGGACATCCAGGAGACCGTCGAGATTGTGACGACGTTCTCAGATCATGTTGCGCAGTACCTGGGAACCTTGTCCTCTATCATTGAGATGGCGAGCAAGCGCACCACCAATTTCACTGGATCCTTCGACGGCGTTGAGGACCCAGCTCTCTTGAAGAAGGACATGGCCAGGAATGCCATCATGATCAAGAATGCTTGCAGCTACGTGTTGACTACGCTCACGCTGGAGGAGAAGCCGATCAACCTGGTCAAGCACTTCAGCGAGCTGTCAGATTCGGACAAGGTGAGCCCTGTGGTAGAGACGCTTTGCAAGTTCAGCAGTTTACACTTTCGCGGCTGCGCCAACAAACACTTCGATCTTACTTCTATGGCCAGCGTGACGGACGTGGAGATATTGAGTAAGTTTCAGAACATGGTGAGGGGCTTCTGGGCTGCTGAGGGCTCCGAGATCGTCGAGAAGTGCATCGGCCCATTCTGGACTGACATGATGAACTGCGTTTTCGAGGGGACAGTCACTGTGGAGATCGTGCACCCCGATGTGATTGCTGCCACCTCTGCGGACAATGTCATCGGCCACCTCGTCGAGAAGAACAGTTTGGATCGCCTGCGCGGGCTGTCCTTCCCGACCGTGCAGTTCAACCCAGAGGGGAACGAGACCTTGTTCAAGACCTACGCCAGCAACCGTTGCATCGACGCGATCCTGAAGTTTTCGGCGGATGCGGACGCGGCAGAAGTCGACGTCAAGAGCTCGAAGGACTCTGCTCAGCCCGTGGTGAAGGCGCCCGTTCGCGTCATCACTGACTGGTTGAGCGTCTTCTGTCAGGCGAGGGGCGTGGCCCATTGCGCAGCGTGTTTGGACAGGGTGCTTCTTCAGGCCAACGTTTCCGAGGTCGACTCGGACACGGCGCTCAGGACGGTTACTGGGCTGCTGCTTCGCTTCCAGGAGCTCGTGGTGGAGCTGGAGAAGACTGTATCTTCATATGCGGTCAAGGACGCTGAGGCCATGGCGTTGACATCGCCCGTCTCAGTCGGCCTCCTGCGCGAGTGGGCTGGCCGCATGGCTTTGTTCGGCGGGGCGTGCACTGCGCAGTTGATGAAGGTCTTCTCTGAGCTCTTGCGCAGCCATGCCGACGCGCGCAGGGACGCCACGCCGCCTTGGGAGGCGGCCTTCTGCGACGGCGTTTTCCAGAGCTCCATCGCAGCCTCGCTGATCAAGGGCGGCGTTGTCAGCTCGACGGTCGGCGCTAACAACACCTTTTTCCACTTCGTCAGCATGGTGGGCACGCGCGCTGGCCTGCTGCGCATCGTGCCTCGGTTGCAGGACCACGAGCTGACGGCGCGTGCGGTGGCAGTGGCCCGCGCGACCTTGCAGAAGTCGAACGTGGCGGCGTTGGTGGTCGAGGGGTTTGAGATCATCTTGATGACCGTGGGCGTGGAGAGCGCCAACGCCGCCAAGCAGTACGTGGGCCAGCACAAGGGGGGCCCCAAGCTCGCGGACGTGCCGTCCGCGTTCTGGACCGGGCTGGAGAGCTTGGCAGAGGGCGCGAGCTAGGGGGTCGCTGGCCAGGTCCCGACGCCCAGCGGCTCCAAGAGGGTGCAGGACGGCGAGGCGGGCGGGCCCGCCAAGAAGGCGCCTTCGCCGTCGAGCTCGTCGGCAGCGCCGACGCTGGCGGCGAAGGAGGAGGGCGAGGGCGGCGGCGCCGCGGGCGGCGAGGCTGGCGGCAAGAGGAGGCGCCTGCGCAGGTAAGGCGCAGCGGCGCCTTGGGGCAGCGCCCGTGCTGGGCGCTGGTGGGATCCCCGCTTTCGGAAACTAGCGGGGCGCGCCTGTGTGGGCGCGGAGCTAGAGCGGTGAAACATGTTGAAAGTTTAGTCGTCATCAGTTGCATCGTTGTCGCTGCCATTCCCATGGCTCAGTCGTTTTCGAATGCTGGAATCTGCACGGGGGTGCTCGCCCCACGTGGTTCTCGATGTATGTTCGAGGCGCTCTTTTTAGATGAGGGCGAGGCCCATTGGAGTCATCATTGAAATCAGTTCTGGGTGGCGGTCTCCAGGGTTGTCCAAAGGCCCCTGGCAATGCGAATTCCACGCGTGAATCTTGAACTTTGCCGAGTGGAGGGTTGGAGGGGGGATGAGGGGAGGGAGGGGGAGGACCGCGATGAGCATTATGAAGATGGAGGGCTCAAGGATCAATGCCAGCAAGGGTCACGCAAGAAGCGGCGGCAAAAACAGCAGGATGAACGCCGGGAGGGGGGGCAGCAGCAGCAGCAACAACATAGTGAGCAGGCCAGTCACGCAGTCTTTGTCTCCGCGCAGTTTTCTCAGATCGGGGGTCGTCGGTCTTGTTCGATGTATTGCGGTGCTTCCGTTTGTAACCTAGTATGGTGTTCGTACTGTCCCTTTCGGGTCTTGCCCAAACGTTTGCGTTGATGTTCGGCCGCGTGTTCTCTTATGCTTTTCCTCTTGGTCATCCCGATCGCGCTGTTGTGAACCCTGCTCCCGATCATCCTCTTGGTGAGCATCCTCATTCTCAACTGCCCTCTCGTGTTTCTTCGGCCTGTCGTCGATGCCCTCGTATCCTCCTGGCGCTCCTCGCCTTGCCCCCCCTCGCAGCGTACGTGGCCTGCCCTTGCTCCATCCCGCACGTAACATTGCTCGCTCAACGTGCCCTCTCTCCCCCTGGGCGCCGCCCCCCCCCCCCCCCCCCCCCCCAGCCCTCCCTTCAGATCTAACAGCCCGCCTTTCCCGTCCAGGGGTCCCAGTGATGTCCAAACTAATTGGTTGCATCCCTTTCTTTACTAGTGTTTCTCCCCATTCTTCTCCTTGCTATGTCTCGCAGCCCCCCTTTTCCCTCCCCTTCCACCCTTTCTATCCTTATCAATAATCGTGACTGTTGGGATGTGTCTTTCCGTTCAAGCGTGCTCTGTAACAGACCTGGGTTGGGCGCGCAAGTGGTAGGGGCACGGTTTTACTGTGTGGTGCAATATGTTTAGCAGCTGACCGCTGGTCACATCGCGTGTGTCTTACATATCCACTTTGGGCGCGTCTTGAGGCAATGTAAAGCCACTCCCGATTCCTACGGCACTAGTTGCCAACCGCAATTCGGGAAACAAATTCGTTGACGGGGTTTGGTTTCGGCCGTCTGTAAATCAAACGCTCACGAAAAAAACGTAGCCTGGCGGCTTCCCCTCTTGACGGCCCCTCTGTTGCGACCCTCTTGACGGGCCCTCCGTCGTGGATTTGAGGCCCCCTGATAGACCTGACCCCCCAGACGTACCCAACCCGCACCTGCATTTCTCTGTCGCGGCCTCTTCGTTCACCCGACGCCTCCCACAGTTACCTGCGAGTGGGGCGGCCCAGACCCCCGGGCAACGACGCCTTCCCTTTGGCTGGCCCAAACCACACTTGCCTCGAGAGGTGGGGCACGCGCAGAGGCCAGGCCCCTGCTGAGACGTGAGTGCTCGGCCCCTTTCCGTCAAACGGACTGCGGCCCGACATCGTCCAAGGAAAGATCCAGTGGAGCCGCGTTCATGATGAGTGGGCCCAACTCTTGTAAGACACTGACCACGCGCCCGACAATCGGCGAGGATCCGTGGTCGCGGCTGAGGCCGTCGCCATCGCCTGCGACGTCGCGGCCGTTGATCGCAATCACATCCTGGAGTGGTCATGCGCCACGTAATGTTGCACCGAGCTTGCAAGGCTGGCCCCGGAAGTGCTCACCCCCTTCGACACTGCGAACGATGCCCCTCTGTCCTCAGCGTGTTCCCCTTCCTTTCCGCCGTCTTTTTCTCCCACCAAACCCGCCGGCGAACTCGATGGCGAAATCGCCGAACCGGCTGAGGAGCATTCGGGCCAGAACGAAGAGGAAGAGCGGGCTATATGTTTCGATTTCCCTGTACCTGTTCCCCCCGCCGATGCCACCGTACCGCTGGCTGTTGACCCCGTCCCTGTGCGCGCGCCCGACGATGTGGTTCCCTTCTCTTGGTCCCCGGGCAAGTGCCACTCGTCCACCGCCACTGTCATCGCACCCCTCCCCGCATCCCGCCCTCCCCCACACCTGTCGATCGCGTCCGCGACGCGCAACGCCTCAACACTCATCGAGCCCGCCCCTTTGCTTCGGCATCCCGTCTCCGTTTTTCTGCGCGCAGGCCCCCCCCCCGGCTTTGGCAAGTCTCACGCCGCCCGCGCCTTCTCCGCCCTCTTCGCCGATTCCTGTCCCCGCCTCTCTGCTGTCCTCGTCTCTTCCCAGGGCAATCTGATCTGCTGCAAAATTGCAGAGGATGAGGCCAAGGACCCCGTCGTCCTGCAGTTCGGGCTTGGGTGGGGCACGACCTGTCGGCACGCCGACCCTGGCAAGACCGCGGAGTCCGTCAGGCCCCTCACCCTCAGCAGCAGGTGGGCGGCCACGGGTCGGAGCCCCCCCGCCACCAAAGCGGAGAACGATGCGTTCACCCACTTCTCCCGCGATTTCCGGGACGTCAGTGTCACCGACGTCGCGCTCGAGCGGGCCGCCGCCCTGCGCTATGGCTGGGGCAAGGACGGGATCGGGTGCCGCGCCCTCTTGCTGGGCGAGGCTGCCCATGCGGCGAGGCTATTTCCATGATTTCCTTCACCATCGCTCCCTGGAAAGCATTCCCATTGTCCTCATCGGCGACCACGCGCAGTTGCCCTCCAGCTCCCGTTCTGAGGCCGCCGTCGCTCTGGGGATCGAGATCTCTCTGCAGGAGAAGTTCGCCAATCTCGTGCAGCGCGACCCCGACCTCGTCGTGGTACTCGAGGCGTCCTACCGCATGCGCCCCTGCATTCTACGCTTCTTCTCCTAGGCCGACTGCGGCGGCGTGCTCCGATGCGGTCGGTCTGAGCAGGATCTCAAGGAGCTGCGACCCGTTGTCAATGGCTTCGTGTGGCCCATTCGGGAACGCATCTTCGAGGGCGACACTGCCGAGGACAGACCTCTCCCCGCGGCCGGCCCCAGCGTCCCAGCCCTCGAGCCTGCCTGGTCTGGCCCCGACTGCGTCTGGCCCCACCACTGAACCCCTTCCCCCAGCAGATGGGCGCGCGCCTGCTGTCCAGCTTCTGCATGCGCGCTGCATCGATGCCCCCCTCGATTCCCCCGTCGGCGATGCGGACCGCTTTCTGGTCCCCCACGTCCGAGTCATCGTCTGAGTGCACACGCGGGGCCAGCTACTGCAATCCAGCCGAGGCCAGGGTCGTTTACGACCGCCTCTGCAGCGGTATTTCTGCACTTCCGCCCGACGCCGCCATCACCGTTCTCGCTCCTTACCGCCTACAGGTCGATCTCCTACAGTGCGGGTGGCCCTGTCCGACGCCGAGCGGCGACTCTGGCCCGCGCTCCTTTGGCCCCCCCCGCCGCCGCTCACGCTCTTCGTTTTTAGAACCGCCTTCTTTCCTCAGATGTTCGGGAAGTGGCCCGACGTTCGGTCTTGCGCGATTGGCTTAGTCATCGTATCTCTTGTGCGCTCCAATGGCCACTACAACCTCGGGCACTTCGATTAACTCCGCCGCTTCAACGTTGCTCTGGCGCGGGCTAAGCGCAGTTGCATTGTTATGTGGAACTCCGCCATGGCCAAGGCCAGTCCTGGCGCCAAGCCTTGGCCCCTTCCCGAGTTTGCGGACTGCGCGGGCCTCTTGCGCCAACTGGTCAGTTCTGTTAGCGTTTTTTTTTGTTTAATATATATATATATATATATAAATATATATAAATATTTGCGTTTCGGAGATCATTTGAAGGTCTGGCCGGGGCCAACCTTTCCAAGGTTCCGAGCCCTCGTCGTGTCAGCTTCGCGTTCGCAATGCGATAGCTTCTCAGCGTCGCATGGATCTTGTCCAAATCGGGCGCCCCCCGCATTGCGTTATCGCGCTTGCACGTTGTCGAGATGCTGCTCTCGGATTTGGCGGTCTGCGCGGCAGGAGCGGATCGTGGCGCACTTTGGCGAAAGGGGCGAGGCTCGACGTGGACTCCAGCACGGCTCTGGGCGGTGTACCGCGGCGAAAGGAATTTCGGGGCGGACTCGCCCGATCTCCGCCGAGTTTCTCGCGCCATGGGAGTGAGGGCGGGGTCGGACGAGGCCCGCAGATTCGCTCGGGTTGTCTAACGATGTCTCCCCCCCCCCATCTCTCTCTTTTCGATGTTTCTCCTTTTGACCGTCACCTCCCTGCCTCTTATCCCTTGGGGCCCCCCAGTTCCCTCTCTTCTTGTCGCCTCATCCTCCTCGCATTTCCGTGCCGCGCCCCTCCATTCGAGCACTTTTTGTATTCGCTGTTTTTCGGCGCATCCCGCCCTCCCGCCTTTTCTGGCGCGGCTGGCAAGGGCTGGCAATGACATTGCGGCGACGTTCGCCGCCATCCCATGGTTCCTGGCGTTGTCAATCTAGTAGTTCTTTCCCGACTGTGCCACTGGGGCCACGCTGCCCGCTCTCCCGAGCCAGGGTTGAAAGCATGTGCTCGGTTGTTCGGCTCAATCTGCGCCTGTGCTCCAGCGTTCCCCTTGCGTCGAACCCGCGCGTGCAACAACGGAGAATTAAAAGAGGAGGGGTGAGCGGTCGGTGGCGTTGTCAAGGAACATGATCAGTCGGTGGTGTTGTTAAGAAACACGATCAAGATGGGCCGCGGCGCGCGGTGCCAAAGTGACCAGTGATGCTCGCGCGCTTCGAGCGGAGGAGCAAACTTTCCCCATTCCTTCCGAGACGCATTTGGGTATCTGGGGGGCCTCCAGGGGCCCCGGGCGCCCGGGGGCCTCCCGCGCCAGCGTGTTGCCGACGGCGACGGCGACGGGGCTCCGCGGCCAGCGGTGGGTCTCACCCCTCTCGTCCTCCCCCCTCGTCCCCCTCATGTTCCCTCCTCTCCCTCCTCTTACTGTTCCCCCGTCGTCCTCCGTCCTCGTTCCCACCCCTCCTTCCTCGTCCTGCTCCTGCGTTCTTCCTTTGGGTCGGCCCAGTCCTCCTGCGCATGCTCTTCCTCCTCCCCCCTCGTCCTCCTCCCCCGTCGTCCTCCGCCCTTCACTTTCTCATCCCCTTCGTCCTCCTGCCTCGGCGTCCTCTTCTCTCGTCGTCCTCTTCGTCCTGTTCTCTCGTCCTCCGTCCTCCTCGCCCTCCCCATTTTTTGTCCTCCTCCTTCCTCGTCCTCCTTGTCTTCCCCTCTCTTCCTCCCTCGTCGTCGTCCTCTCTCGCGGTGCTCCTCCCTCCTCGTCCTCTTCTTTCCACGTGGGTGGCTGGATGTGGATGGTGAGGGGTGAATGGTGTGTAGGTGGGTGTGTGGTATGCGGTGGGTGGGTGGTGGGTGGTGGCGGTAGGTTGTGGGTGGCGGGCGTTGGGGTCGGGGTCGTATCCCGGGCGGCGCCGCTGCCAGTGCTGATTCCAGCCGGCGAGTACGGCAAGATTGTCACGGGCGAGGGGCACGTGACAGACGCGCGGAGGCCGGATCTCAGGGCTTCCCCGATGGGGACAGACCCGTGTTCCTTCTGCTGAGCCTTCTCCCCCCCCGTCCGCCATCGAGATTTTTAGGCATGTGTTCGGCGTTCGTTGGGCCCCATCCTCGTCCCTCCTCCATTTCCCTCCGGGGCGCGTCCACTTGGATTATTTTTCCGGGGCTCCGCCAGGCCAGGCTCTGGCGCGCCGCCCTTCACAGGCGCGGCTCCTCCTCCGCTAACCCCAGTGGGCGCCCCGCCACCCTCCTCCGCGCAATTCTGGGGCGCGCCTTCAGCCATAAAGCGCACCCCGCATTGTGTGCGTGCCTGCGTCAGACCTCCCCGACGGTTATGATGCAGACGCTGCCGAGCCCCTCCGTCGCCTTGTCAAGCGAATCGGCGAGATCCGCACTGCCTTGGGGCAGCCCTGCGCGTCGTTCGTCGAGGGTTTCGGGGCGCCAGGGAGTGGGCAGATACGTCGGGAACGACGCGCAACACATCCGTTTGCGACGGCTGATCTAGCTTGCAGCCCAGCGGGCAGCTCTGATAGTGAGAAGCAACTCCTCGGCGGGCTTGCCTGTCACTTGTTCCAAGTTGTGCACTTGAGCTGTGCATCTGACTTGCCCGTTGTGAGAACAACTGTGGTGCGTGTTCCCGAAAACGCAGCCGCAGCCTGTCGCGTCCCTGCGCACTTTCCTGGCCCTTGGCAGCTCTGCGGCGGTGACGTCCTGCACGACCGTGTGCCCCGTTCTCGAGGAGACATCGCACTCGAACTCTTTGTTGCCGGTCCGATACGTCGTTTGCTGGTCATTGGTGAAGACGTTTCGGGAGAGTCCCCCCGCCTCCACGTCTTGGTCCAAGTCGAGGGCTGCAGTCGTAGTCTCGTTCGTTCCCTCGGTGGTGTCCAGTGGGTGCTGCGAGAGGAAGCATGCGATAGCAGATTCGTCTGCGATCCCTGTCTCATTTAATCGAACTAGAAGCGTGGATATTTGCTGCCGGGTCATCACTTCAAAAGACAACGGCTGGCAGTTGTACACACATCCAGATTACCATCGTCTTCGCATCGTTATCGGATCAACCCAGGCCAACTCGCTGGACGAGGTAGTCCCCCGTCTTGCAAATGTCAAGGACGCGCTTGCCCCTGGAATGCTTCGTCCGCAAACGCCGAGGGCGGCAGGAACCAGACAGGATATGCACACTCTTTTTGGCCTTTGCTGGCAGACGGCGTGCCTTTGGGGTGCCCTCCGCGCACGTCTTTTCAGGAACCTGGGGCCAACAACCCAGTGTTTCAGCACGCTGGAACTTTGCCAAATTGAGCAGCGCAGTGATGCTGAGCTTCAGCGTGCCCGCGACCAGAAACATCGGCGCATCCATGGTTGCTGTGATTGCGGCAGGTGCGGTCAGACCCTGAATGCCCATTTTCACCGCCAATGTAGAAGTGAGGAAGCCGGACACGCATTGCTTGGTGATGACAGGAAGTGCGGCAACCCCTCCTTTGGTGCACAAGTGCTGCCCCTTTCCAAACGGATCTGCATAGTTGATTGCCTGTCGCGAAGAGATTTCATGGGACGCTTGCACTTGGAACCCTCTGGGCAGATCCCACGCTGCACAATGCGTTGCTTGTCTTCCGTAGTGTTTACCCCGTCTGCGAGGGTGCAACCCGCAGTGGGTTCACCAGACATTTGACTGACCTGGCCTGCCGCCGTGTCTCCGAAAAAGGAACAATGCAGTGGGGGGGGGGGGGGTGAAATGTAAAGCATTTCGGACGCATGGCATGCATGGCCATTGCTCGTTGTCGTCTACAACTTGCCGGTGGAACTCCTCTGTCGGCCGACCAGCCTTGCGCTCGGAACTCCTCGCCTTCTTTGTTAAAGTGACCAGAGCCATCGAGGCATTCTGCGCTCGACGCTTCGCCGGCGTCGACGGCTATCTCGTTGAGGTCTTCGCCCGCGCGAGCAGAATCTGTCGGGGGCGTGCCCCGCAGGGCCGCGAGCAATGCGGGGGGGTTGGTTGCCCGGAAACATCAAGCCCAAAGGCGAAGCATCCCATGCTCCGCGCGCGGTGGAGTTGACCACAACGCGGCGCCAACTATTCTCGAGGCACCCCATGAGGGCAAGACGCTTCCGTTCGTAGGCAGAGTTTTTCCCTTCGCTCGCATCGCCCCTCGCCAGACATGAGCCGTCCAGAACTTCTCTCTGCTGGCAGTTTCTGTCCACTGCTGCCCGTATTCGGAATCTTGGAATGACCCGCCACACGTCCAATTCTAGACGCTTCGCGCATCCCCACCAGCCCGTCCAGAAACGACGCCCAGGCGAGTAGAGGGTCGTCCTGACGGGCTTTTCGGCGTCTTGGGTGCCTCGGGGGGGCCTCTTTGGGCCGTTTGGGATCCTCTTGGGGGCCTCCTGGGGGCCTCTTGGGGCCATCTTGGGGCCATCTTGGGGCCTCCCGGTGCCCCCTGGGCGCTTCTTGGAGCCGTCTTGGAGGAAATCGATCAAAGAAGAGGGGGGCTTCAATTCGCGCTGCCCCCTTGGGGGCCAAAATAGGGCCAAAACCTTAGTAACATCAATGATTTTGGCTTCCTCGGCGAGGCCGTTTTGGACGCTCTCTGAGGTCAAACCCTTCCCCGAAGGGGAGGGGTGGAAGAGGAAACGCTCTAAACCACCGACGCCCAGAGGGCTGGTGGGATTCATCGCTGCCTCCATCAATTCTTCGAAGCCAACGTGCCGGGGCAATGGCTGCAGAGTTGACGCGCAACTTCCGCCGCCACCCTCATCAGTTTCGATCCGATGGATGTCAACATTGCCGCGGGAACGCTTGATGTCTGCGGCCATTCCCGCGCAGCGCGCGAGGCGCGCGACAACCGATTTGGCAAACATTGGCAGCGCGCGCCTGAGTGAGCGCTGGGCGACTTGCGACCCGGGCCACACTGATGAGGATCGGCAATGTAAATCCGCCAACGTGCCTTCAGAATGTATACACGAGGAACATTCCGGATACCTCGTGTGGCGCTTGTGCCCTTTTGCGGCCTCCCATGGGGCATCCCTTGAGGTCGGCACTGACCAGTAAAATCAAAGCTATCTTGGCCCCCTCTCCAGGGCCATGAGGGCGCAGGATTCGGGGATGATTGGGGCGTTCTGCGCCCTCTTTGGGGCTCGTTGTGGCATTCCGTTCCCTGTTGGGGGCGTAGTGGTAGTGCCTGGTGCCCTGTTGGGTGCTTGCTGTGCTCTTCGGTTTTCTGTTGGGGCATCGCAATGCCCTCTAGTCCTACTCGTGGCGTTTGGTGCCTGTTTGGGCTCCTTCGGTTCTTTGTCAGCGGCCATGCAGCAACCTTTAGTTGTCTGCGCGCCCTAATCCAAAAAGGAAGGTGGATGAGGGGAAGGGGAACGAGGAGAAGCAGCTGTTGGGGGGGGGTGGAGGAGAAGGAGGAGGAGGGGGGGGGGGAGGCTGGGGGATGGGGGACCTTGGCGGCCGGCGACGCGGGAGGAGGAGGGAGGGGGAGGAGGGCGAGGGGGAGGAGGGGGGATGACGACGGCGACGGTGAGTATATATTATATATATATATAGATATTATGTATATATATATAGATTATGTATATTCAAGGAAGGGAAAGGTGACTTGATGGTCTGCAATGTTTCTCCTCCGCCCTCCTCCTTCCTCCCTGCCACGGGGCCTCGCGACCGTTTAGGGAAGTGCGCCAATGGATCTCCCTGAATGCATTAAAGGGGGGGGGGGTCCAGAACCCCCTCCCCCCCTCCTCCTTCAGGGGGGGGGGGGTCTGAACCCCCCCCCCCCCCCCCCGCTTCTCCCCTTAATGAGGGGGGGGGGGGGGGGGGGGGGGGGGTCCCGAACCCCCCCCTCCCTCCCTCGAAGGGGGGGGGTCCGGACCCCTCCCCCCCCCCTCCCCCCCTTGGCGCTGGAAAGGGGGGGGGGTTCCGACCCCCCTCCCCCTCGTGTAGGGAGTGCGGAGTTGGGAGTAGGGAGTGGTGGGTAGTGAATAGTGAGTTAGTGCGTAGTGAGTGGTGAGTACTGGGTAGTGAGTAGTAGTGAGTAGTGAGTATGAGTAGTGGGTAGTGAGTGGCGAGTAGGGAGTAGGGAGTAGGGAGTGGGGAGTAGTGAGTAGTGAATAGTGAGTAATGAGTGTGTATTGATAAGTGAGTACTGAGTGGCGAGTAGTGAGTTGTGAGTAGTGAGTAGCGAGTAGCGAGTAGTGAGTATTAAGTAGGGAGTAGGGAGTAATGAGTACTGGGTAGTGAGTAGTGGGTAGTGAGTAATGGGTGGCGAGTAGTGATTAGTGAATAGTGACTTGTGGGTGGTGCGTAGTGCGTAGTGAGTAGTGAGTAGTGAGTAGTGACAAGTGAGTAGTGAGTAGTGAGTAGCGAGTAGTGAGTAGTGAATAGTGAGTAGTGAGTAGTGAGTACTGAGTAGTACGTAGTGCGTAGTGAGTAGTGAGTAGTGATGAATAGTGAATAGAAAGTAGTGGGTGGTGGCAGTGGGTAGTGAGAAGTGAGTAGCGAGTAGTGAGTAGTGAGTAGTGAGTAGAGTGTAGTCAGTAGTGAATAGTGGGTAGTGATTAGTGAGTAACGCGTATGGAGTAGCGAGTAGTGAGTAGTGCGTGCTGAGTAGGGAGTAGGGAGTAGTGAGCAGTGAGTAGTAAGAAGTTGGTAGCGAATGGTGGGGTAGTGAGTAGCGATTGGTGAGTAGTGGGTAGTGAGTAGTGACTAGTGACTGCTGACTAGTGAATTGTGACTAGTGACTGGAGACTATGTAGTGACTAGTGAGCAGGGAGTAGTCAGTAGTGAGTAGTGAACAGTGAGTAGCGGGGAGTAAGTAGTGAGTGTTGAGTAGCCAGTATGGGAGTAGCGAGTAGCGAGTATTGGGTACTGTGTAGTCAGTATTGTGTAGGGAGTAGCGAGTAGCGAGTAGTGGGTAGTGAGTAGTGATTTGTCGGCAATGAGTAGTTAGTAGTGTGTAGTGAGTAGTGGATAGTGGGTAGTGGGTAATGAGTAGTGATTATGGAGTAGTGAATAGGGAGTAGTGAGTAGTGTATTGAGTAGTGGGTAGTGAGGAGTGAGTAGTGAGTAGGCAGGAGGGAGTAGTGAGTAGGGAGTAGTGAGTGGCGAGTAGTGGGTAGTGAGTAGTCATTTGTGGGCAATGAGTAGTTAGTAGTGAGTAGAGAGTAGTGGATAGTGGGTCGTGGTTAATGAGTAGTGATTATTGAGGAGTGCATAGGGAGTAGTGAGTAGTGCTCAGTGAGTAGTGAGTATAGAGTAGTGGGTAGTGAGGAGTGAGTAGTGAGTAGGGAGGAGGGAGTAGTGAGTAGGGAGTAGTGAGTAGCGAGTAGTGGGAGGTGGGTAGTGAGTAGTGGATAGTGAGTAGTGAGTCGTGAGTAACGAATGGCGATAGTGAGTAGGGGGCAGTGAGTAGGGGGCTGGGGTTAGTGGTTAGGGGGTAGGGGGCCCCTCGTGACTCCCTTTGGGGCTGGGATTAGTGGTTAGGGTTCGGATTCGGGGTTTGGGTTTGGGTGAGGACTAGGGGTAGGGGTGGCGGGGGTTGGGTTCGGCGTCAGGGGGCGGCGTGGCGAAAGGGGGGGAGGGGTGGGGGGGTTCGGACCCCCCCCCCTTTTGAAAGGGGGGGAGGGGGGGGGGGGGTCCCCGACGGAAGGGGGAAAGGGGGGGTGGGGGGGTCCCCGACGGCGATGGTTCAGTCCCAATCGGACGCGTGAAATCCCAACGGGGAACGGTAGATCCCAACCGTC